>CM002481.1:29339890-29408595 GCA_000325765.3 Leersia perrieri | reverse complement strand
ATATATATATCTGACGTTGAAACTGCTAGTATATTTTTTCCTCAAAAACTAGGTAGTACACGTTGATATTATCCTCCCGAAGCAAGGGTATCAAGACACGCGTACTGATTCATTCTTTAATTAGTGGAACTAGCATCCATTTCGAATTAATGCATATATACCCACCCAGAACGTTCCTACCAAATTCCAACTTACACCTTTGAAAGAAAAAAAAACTAAACCTTAATTTTGTAGGATATATATGCATGCATATATAAACAAATCCACATACACCTTAATTAATTGCAAATTTACTTCGATAGAAATCAAAGGTATAAAAAAAACATAAGAAACGGTGCTATACGTGTGTAAGATATGCATGAGTCAGACGTACAAATTAATTAAACTACTAGTTAATGTTGGGTGCATGTTTTGAGCTAGAGTGGCTTGATCGATGGAGGCGGCCGCCCGGGCAACTATCTGATGTATGGGTGCACATATATACAGATAGGTTAGGTTAGATTAGATTAGATCAGATTACAATATTTGATTAGATTGCATTCGAGGGACCATATATATGTATCGTGAGGGTGTGGACAAGAAGGACGCTGATGGGATATTTGTTCGATATATGAAACTAACTGATTAGGTTTTGTGGTCCTTTGCATATATGCATGCATGCGCGCGCGTCCAATCGATCTACTGCTGGATCAGATATCCCCACCAAAACCTCACCACGCATGGATACATGCTGGACCGATCCAACGATCGATCCATCCATACATTTAGCAAGCTAGCTTGTATATAGATAGTAGCTACGAATTAAACACCAGCTGAATTATATCTGGGATTCTAGGGTGCTGCATAGGACTATATATGATGTTTAAGGAATATATACGTGCTCCCTCCTATTATAAATTACTTGTAATTTCCAAACTATTGCTCCCTCCGGATACAAATAGTTAACGTTGGTGAGTTTATTTTTGAACAAACCAATGTCAAGAAAAAGAAAATCAGAGTTACTACAATATAGACTTGTAGCAAATTATTAACCCCTATTAATTACACAAGTACTCCTTTGAGCTGAAGGCGTGTTGAGGTGTTTTTTTCTGAACCTAAGTGTATTTGCACCTGGCACGAGAGCTGTCCGATCGTTTTCGTGATTTACATGTGTTCAGATATTGAAGTACATTTCATATGTAATTTGTGTGCATCCAAAAAGTGTGTCTATTGGCTATCGCTAATATACCTAGGTGCAAATACACCTAGGTGTTAAAAAACTTTCCTTTGAAGGCATGGATTACAATGAGAGGTGTGCATGCATGGTAAAGAGGTAAAGAGGAGTAGTTTAGCCAAAAATGTTTTGAACATGAGACTGTAAATGGTAAAATAAACTAGAATCGCAAGTAATATAAGAAATAGCAAATTAATACTACATATGAATGGATTGGTGTCAACACCAATATTATAGTTACAATGAAATGATGCCATTTCTCTTTATGTAAGTTTATCATATATGATCTATCCCACTTATATTTTTTTTCTCATCCCCCTTTCGAAGATATATATGACCGACACAACAAAAAAAATTACATGATCATGTAGCAAAAAAAAGAGTAAATTTCACAAAACTACATGTATTTTAGACAATTTATCACAAAACTACAGATTTAAGAACTTGTTTCACAAAACTACAGATTTAGTGTCCTTGTTTATCACAAAACTACAGATTAAGTGTCTCTATTATCACGAAACTACACATTTGGTGTCTCATTATCACAAAACTACAGATTTAAGCATTGCTAAAACCTGTAGTTTTGTGATAATAGAGACACTAAACTTATAGTTTTGTGATAACAGAGACACTAAATATGTAGTTTTGTGAAATAAATTCTTAAATCTGTAGTTTTGTGATAAAAAAGACACTAAATCTGTAATTTTGTGAAACAAGTTTTTAAATCTGTAGTTTTGTGAAACAAGTTCTTAAATCTGTAGTTTTATGATAAATTGTCCAAAATACCTGTAGTTTTGTGAAATTTACTCAAAAAAAAATATGGGTGTTTGTACCTTGCGTTTCCTTATATCCTAGCTAATCTTGTTATTAATATTGATAGAAGCACCGAATTTACTCAAAACTAAAATTTCATATTTTCTAAAAAGGGAGAAAGAAGACATCTTCATCTCGACAAATCACAGCCATCAATTTATTTTAATTTTTTTCTTGTCAAGCAATCATACTAGTCCATGAAACAATGGTTGGACGATTTCTAATCCCTCAGATAAAAATAAATTCTGCAATAAAAGATGGAGGTAGTAGTACTCCTATAAGGCTAATTGGTTGGTACACTCGACAAGAGAATCTGACAGCGATGTACTAGTCCATGAAACGCAGGTTGCATTGGGTGATAGCCTGATAGGTGTACGTGTGGCTGCAGATTAGTCCTGTTGGATGCAACGTACCGCCCCGCAGGCTGTATGTACGGAGTAGCATCCACTGTGGCATGACAGTATACATACGAATAACGTGTGGTATGGTACAGGAGTATTTCATTTCAGTAAGAAGTTAATTCAGCAATAATAGTACAGGAGTAGTGCATAGAGTACAACAGTAAGTGACGTTGGCGCAGTAGGAGTAGGGTGATGGACAAGAGCCGGCGCGGCGGGTAGCGGAGGCCAGGGAATCCTACGTGCAGATCGATCGATGTAGCAGTTGGCCTGACGCACAATGCCATTGCAGGCCAGCCACGTCACGACAAACTAAAATTAGGACTAATTTAAGGCTAGCTGCTCCAAATTATTCCGGCCTCCTACTGGAGGAGTTGTGTGTCTCCAGTGATCGGGAATCGCATGCCCTGCTGCTGCTGGGCCCTGACCGTATCCATCTATCTCCAGTTCTCCACGCAGTACACATATGCACGTGCCTCTGTGTACCGCTCCCCCTCTATTTTTATAATTATAATAATTTGTAGTAATGTTTTAGACAAGACTAAATTTAAAATTTTCAAAACTTTGACATGAATATTTATTTTAGCAACATGAAAACCATTTAGAAGTTTCTATATGTATTATAATAAAAATTATTGTCAAAGTTATTTTTAGAGACCGTATCCTTGTTTAAGACATCAGTTGTTTCGAAAATGGAGACCATGACCATCATATAGTATGTTATACCTAGAACTCTTAGATAACAAGCTATATTATACCTAAGAAGACATCACCAACAAATTTCTTTACCATGCGTGGAGTATATTACATCTTGCTATCGAGCTAAAATCTAGCTTAATTAGCTCGTTAAAAAATCTAAACGGGATTTTCTTTTTGAGCTAAACTACTCACAAGCCAAGCGAGCTAGCAACGCACGACCTTTTCTCTAAGCTCCAAGTTCACGACGTGCGTTGGAGCTCGATGTATCGAAGTACTATAACTATGTGATATATCGAAGTATACTATACTTTGCATGCTAAATACAACGACTATGTTACTTGCATTCCCACATAATATGTTACAGGTTTCTACAAGTCAAAGATGATATCACACCAGTCAATGATATCAATATATCAAGTTAAAGGGAATACAGGGGTTTTCTTTTATTATTTTATAATAATTGAAAATAACTCATACGTGTACGTGCAACACACACGGTTGGGGCACCGATAGTACTGATTTGGCGTCTAGCCATCTACTATATACTACTCTCTCGTTTCCTAAATATTTGATACCATTAACTTTTTGACACACGTTTGACCGTTTGTCTTATTTAATTTTTTAAATAAGTAAAACTGTGCATGAAATTATATTTTAAAATAAATCAAATAATAGAAAAATAATTAATAATTACGTAATTTTTTTGAGTAAGATGGACAACCAAATATACATAAAAAAGTTTAGGGCGTCAAATATTTAGAGAAGGAGGGAGTAATATATACGATGGTGTGTGATTGCCGGCTGATAGAGGTCGATCGATCTCGTATAGGACTCCGATTCTATCTGGACTGGTTGTAACTAACCGTCGTTTGTAACTAGGTCTAGAACTCTAGATATATGCACGGCAGCAAGCGGCACCGATCGATTGATCTATTGAGTTCCATCAGTTTGACTCTCAACTGCTGATGGATATGATACGTAGCTACCTATAGCTGACATAACAATTTGTTGTGTAGCTAGCATGAAAATCAAAGGTAGCATGGCATGGCATGGCCTGGCCTGCACAGAACAGTGTAGTATATACTCTGCCTATATGTTCAGTGCATATATCCAATCCATCAGGATGGATGCCCATCCCTTCCCTGTCCGGCTGCGGCTGTCCCCTACCGATCACTTTCCATCGATCAAGGAAAGATCGATCGATCAGCTATCTACTAGAGTAGTAGTTACCTAGCCCGATAGCTCTTGTTCTTGTACATGCTTAATTGTCTCTTGCTATCTCTCTGCTGCCTCTTTGCTCTGTTCCACCTTTGCTACGTGCCTTTGCTTTGCTTGCTTCTATAATATATTCGTTCAATTTCTTCTGATGAGATTCCTCTCTCGTTCTATTTCATCAGCTGATCTCTTTCTGATCTCCGTCCATACGTACCATCCACTAGCTCACGCCTAAAGCAAGCTAAGATTTTTTCACAACGTACAACTAATTCACTAGTAGAGGCAGTAGTAGTAGTAGTGGCCGCTAGGAAGAATTGCATGCATCGGCCGCCCAAAGCGCGTGATGTATCTATAGCCTATAGGAGAGTATATACTTTAGCCCCGTTCTAAACAGACAATGAAGGCTTATTAGCCGCACGTAAAATAAAATAGATGATTAGATCTTAATTAATGAAATATAATCTATTGTAAACTTAAAAAATATGTTTTTATTATAAACTTATATATAACTTTCAATAAAATATATTGTTTAGCAGTTCAGGAATTTTGCTAACAGGAAATTAACGAGGAACAATCACTACCAGAATCTGTGAAGACTCGGGGACAACAGAAAAACTCTCGGGAAAGACTTCCCTGAAGGCCAACCTTCGGGAACTAGCATTTGAGAAAAATAGGTCAGGGAACTCGACGGTTCCTGAGTTTTTCTTGTCTATCTAAACCATAATTTTATTTTTATGCAAATGAATGTATTGATTTCTAAAGTCTCTCAATTAATGACATTAGAAGCGAAATATTAGTCCATAAAAACATGTGTATGGAGAGGTAAAATCGTATGTTTTAATTATGTGTAAGACATTACAAAAGTAGTAATACGGAGGGAGTACTTACAAAAATACTAATACACCCTTATGAGCCAACGGCCAAAATTTTTTTACCGACACTAGAAACCATTGAAGCAAACCTTACATGTACTGTAATATCCGATCGATCTCACTATAGGGTATATATGTGTGTGTATATCCGAGCATGTACGCTGTACTCCGATACGTGTACGGTGCTAGCTGCATGCCTGTCCGTCCTATTTGTACACACCTATAATTAACTACGTACTCAGCACAAAGATATAGGTTTATATATGTCGTACGTATGTGGTACGTACGTACATCCGCGTGCCTCCCTGGAGGTGTGCTGGGTAGAGAGGAGGGAAAGTTACTGTCTACGTCTTAAAATACAAAAACCATATAACATATCCTAATACTATGAATTTGACAGGAATATTGTCCAGATTTATAGTAGTAGGATAGAATGTCACTTTAAGTTAAAGGTTCTTGTATTTTGAAATGAGGGGAGTAGCAATTAAGCAGGGAGAAGATTGATTGATCTGTGTTTCTCTGTAGAACGGACGGACAGGAGAAACGATGAAAACCAACAAGAAAACATTTACAATCAAATCGTCCTTGGATATCGTTCGATCGATCCATCCATCCATTTCATGGCCGGCCGGATCACTGACGTGTAGTAGTCTATGTGTATATATAAGCTCATGATGTAACAAGGACAAATTAATTAAACTAGCTCGATCGGGTTGAGAGAGAGTAAATTACTGTAGGAATTCATTGGATCTATCTATCTATATTACCGGTAGTAGTACGAACCATGCAACCGTGGATCGAGAAGCAACCAAATTAACGGATGGGTAAGAAGGCGGTACTTGATAATTAATTAAGACAAAATCATATAAATATATATGTAGGAGATGAGTATCATGCATATATATCATCCCGCCGCGCGCGGGAATGGCGTCTAATTGAGCCGCTAATTAAGGTACAGTGGTAATAAGTAATGCATGCATGATCGATAACGGTGGTACGTCGAAATGGTAATTCGTGTCGATGGTAATTAATGAAGAAGAGCTAGCTAGGTAGCAGCAGTGGTGGTGTGCTGCTGCAGGTTGAGCCAGTGGGAGAAGGCCTGGAGCGTGCGCATGTCGGACCGGTAGTGTCGCTGCGTGAAGTCGAGCAGCGACCGCCACGTGAAGTCGGGGTACGCCCTGGGGTAGCGGTCGTCGACGAGCTGACTCGGCGGCGTGACCACCATGTCCATCTCCGGGCAGAGGAAGAAGGCCAGCGACCGCCGCGGCGACCTGCTGTTGACCACGGCACGGTGGAGGCAGCTCCTGTACCTGCCGTTGGAGAGCGCCATGAAGGTGTCGCCGACGTTGACGACCAGCGCGCCGGGACGCGGGCGGATGCTCCGCCACGTCCCCTCCGCCCAAACCTCGAGGCCGCCCACGTCGTCCTGGTGGAGGATGGTCAGCGACGTGGGGTCGCAGTGCGGGCCCGTGCCCAGCGTCTCACGCGGCCGCTGGCACGACGGGTAGTAGTTGAGCCGCATGATGGAGTCGTTCCTCTCGAACACGCGCCGGAAGTGGCGGCGACCCACCCCCAGGCTCTCGCCCAGCACCTCCATCAGATACAGCGACAGACGGCTCATCTCGCCGCAGTAGCGCTCGTACACATCGCCCAGATGCCGGCCGTGCTCCTCCCCAAGCTTCCCAGCCAAATAATCCGCCACGCCGTCGCCGCCGCCGGAGGAGTAGCGGAAGGAGAGCGTCTCCTTCCACGGCAGCTTGGACGCGAAGCGGCCGGTGAAGCTGCTCGCGTAGCCGCAGCTCTCGCCGGGCCGGCGCTGGGCGCGCTGCTTGGAGGCCAGAGGCAGCGTGAAGAAGGCGTCCATGCACCGGTGTGCTTCCTCCAGGAGTGACCACGGGATGCCGTGGTTCACCACCAGGAAGAAGCCGTGCCTCTCGCACGCCTCGCCGACGAGGCGGACAACCTCGTCGCTGTCGACGCCGGCGCCCACGTCGATGAGCGGCACGTCCAGCTCCTCCGCCTCCACCGACCCGGGGCTCTCCTCCGCCGGCCAGATGAACTGCGACGGGATCTCCCTCTCGCCGCTCAGCACCGCCGCGTCGAACACCAACTTATCCATATCCTCATGCTGCTGCTGCTGCACCATGCTCGATTGACTGATTAATTTTTTTTATGAGCAACGTAACTTAATTGTATTGTTCGCCTCTCTATTGAGCTACTAGCTAGTAGATAAGCCAAGCAAGCTAAGCTAGATAGTGTCAAGTGATTGATCGCTGCCTCTCTGCTCTCTCACTCCCCTTGCCGCCCTTTTATACCCGCGCCGCGCGTGCAGGGCGGCTAGGGAGCCCCAACACATCAATCGATCGATCAATCATCCAGGCACAAACCATCAACTGGCCTATTAATTTCTTGTTAATTACTCTCGCTCTCTCTACGCGCGACCGCATCAGTTAATTATTTTTACCTACTTATCTCTTCGTCTTTTCCTTGAGAGGGAAAGTGATCGATAGCGAGCGCATGCGAAAGGGATGTTGCCACAACCCACACTACAGTTTTGCTTAGCGGACTCTCTTCTTGTACCCAGCTACCAACCTGCTAGCTGCCCAACACATATATATTTCATTCAAGCATATACAACCTTTCTCCCTTTCATCTCCATCCATCGCACGCAAAAAAATAGTTTGACACATTATTATGTATTTTTATATTTTTCTTTAAAACATCTACAAAAACTTCACATATATATATATATAACTTATATTTTAATTGTGACTATGTATTTTTCACATTTTAAACATTTTGGCCATCCGACAAGGCCCGCACAAGTATTTCCTAGTAAGCTGATAAGCAGGCGCGGATCTAGTAAACTCAATCGTTGGTGTCATAATATACCTACTGGTGTTATACCATGTTAATTGTCTATACCATAGTGGTATATCATATATATAAGCATTTTACCAATAGAGTTTGCCGAAAGTCGTCGGTGTCGGCTGACACCGACCAAACTACTCTAGATCCGCCCTTGCTGATAAGTTTTGTATCTATATAGGAGAATCAATATTATTCTTATTGTTGCGAACGGGCCTGTAGCCTAATGGTTACAAGAGACTCAGTAGCACCTGAGGTCCTGGGTTCGATTCCCTATGGAAATGATTTTTCTAGGATTTAACGACTTTGTGCTTTCAGTGCTAAGCGACGTACCCGTCGACAGCGAGACGCCCGTGATGACTTCATCAATCTAAAAAATTTACCGTCCCAGTCTTCGGAGATGCTCATAGGGGTAGGGTTTACGTGCGTGTGTTGTGAGTGTCTGTGTTGTACTGTGTAATTCTAAAAAAATATTATTCTTATTGTTTTAGCTCGCACGGGTACTTTTGGTCTATTTTCATTGTATATTTTAGTTTACATATTTAGTGGTCCAACAAATCATATCTTAATTATTGGTAAATAAGATGGCATGATGAATGAACGGCTGAATTTTATTGGACCGTAAGCCGAATATTTAATCATACCTAGAGTACTTTGGATTTTTGACCCAACCAATTCAACTCTAGATAGAATTTTTCTTCTGTGTTTCATGCATATATATGGCGATATAACCATGCATGCACTGTATATATGAATGTACTAGCTTGTGCCATACGAACCACTGATTACCTATACTAGCTCGGCAGCTAGCTAAAGTACTAGCCTGAACTAATTTGTCTTGCATGTATGTTGTCTGTTGGCTCCCAAACAAATATGTGCATGTCAGATAAGTTAATTATACATATACTGCTACAGCATAGATCGATCTTGGAATAAGAGTTTGCAATGTAAATTAATTAATCTGTCCACCGATCGATGGTTTTGGCACTACGCATGTCGATCAACCACGCAACAACATCTACCACTCCTAAACTAGAATTAGAGAGCCTCGATCCATCGATCGATCGATATATCTAGAAGACGACACCAGCTAGTACGTCTTTCTCTCTCTCCCTCTCTCCCCTTCTCATGCATAATGCTGCTCTGCAAGAGCTAGAGCCACTGAGCCAGGACATCATGTTCACGCATGTGGTCCAGCAATCAAGACAAAACAGCATGAGATAGCTACCTAGCTACCCACCAAATCGGTCGTCTTCTCTTGCCCAAAGATTGCATTGTCCTTCCATTTGCCCGTACATATATAATATAATTAATAATATTTCGTATATGCCGATATTATACATATGGAGACAAACAAGCTACTATATAGACAAAAAGGATATGTAAATGTAGGCTAAATCCTATATAAATATACTAACTACGCTGCTATTTTTGAATTAATCACTATATAGACATCTTTTATACTAATTAAATTTCCAATTTAGCTAAATCTTTCTTTTCCAGCAAATTAGTTCCTTGTGAAATTTACTCAACGTGGGTGTTTATTTGTGGATATTATTCATATGCGATAGCCAAGTACCTGGCGATTACAAGAGGCATGAACTCCATCATGCTAATTAAACACATATATTGGTCTATTCTTTCGGAGGTGGGATAGCTAGGTTCGTGCACACGTATATATATTAGCGTCAAACATACTGTGATTTGATATGTGCTAAAAAAATAATTACATTTTTTTAGCATATGCCGTTATGCACCTACGTACGTTAAGGTGGGATCAATTCTTAGAAATGTTTATACATGCATCTTATATGTGCGCGCGCGCGCGCGCATGTATAGGATCAATCATATCATTATCACCCACTGGCTTGGACTGGACTGCTAATGTTGTTATCACCACCGAGACACAGCGCACTTGTGCATTATTATTAGTTTATTACTAGTCTAACAATTAATTAACAGGTGATGATGACGTCGTCCTTGTCGGATTAATTAGCACGATGTACTTGCATATTAGCGAATGGATCGCAGCTACTATATGGATCAAAGCGAATGTATATATATCCATGCACCATATATATATATATACATACTTACGTCCATTCGTAACGACAGCTCTCCGCAATCGAGCGTATATAAATGTATGTACAGTCTACCACTCCACACCCAAAATGTAAGCAGTTTAGTTTGTCGCATGTAATTTTTTAACTATTAATAAGTTTACAAAAAATAAACCAACACATCTACAATATTAAATTTGGTATTTAACATTATGATATGTTTGGATAATGTATATGAAATGCTAGATGTTGATTAGTTTCTATTGCCTTTGTCCCATAACAACGGTAGGGGATGTAACCCCTTCTATAACAATATATCTGAACAAGAGCATGCCCAGATACATTATCCATTCGTATGTTGTTATATTTTTAGACGGAGGGAGTGCTAACTTATAGTCACAGTAGAGATCATGATAAACATAAACCACCTCGAGAAACGGGAGTAGAACTTAGCTAGCTTAATTATGATCGCGTGTACAATTTTGTGTGTGTTGGGGTGTTCCACGTTAAAGCTAAATTAAGCGCCAGCTAGCTTGCAGCTAGGAAAAATGTAGCTATCGGTCAGATCACTTGGCTTGTCATTGCTGGTAGGGTTATTAATTAATTTCATGATTAAATAACTAAATGTTTGTTTTGGAAACAGCTAGCACATGGATGCATATGGGTACAATGGGATGCAGCAAATCGATCGATCGTGCTTTTGCGGCTAAGTGCCTAAGCCATCGGGTGTGTAGATCGATGAACAGAACTGTGAAACTAACAACAAATTAACATGTATTGCTAGCTAGAGTCTCAGATAACGACGACATAAACAGATTGAGTACAATATATGTATGTATTGCATACGTGTCGACCAGACATTCCCATATACATGCAATTAATACATCACACGCGTAGACGATGTAACGTAGCTATACATAATATCTATAATATTTGTGTGCAATTGATTATTGTGATCTGCTGGTAGAAAGATCTGATCATTTGATTCAGGCATTTGCAAATAAATTAGGCTAGGCATGATACATAATGATTATTAATTTTATCTAGCTATCAGAATAAAAGCGTGCATGTCAGGATAAGGGATTGTGTTTGGATCTAGCTGACTAGCTAGTTAGCTACCTAGCAGGATGTTTTCGCTCTCCTAGCAAAAAATCTATTGTCTTAATAAAGTAATAAAAAAGCTTTTGCGTTTGCTCTCAAGGTCTAGTCTACATAATTCCATGTTTATCCGGGAGAAATAAAGAGAAAGAACAAACAAAAAATCTAGGCAACTGATTTTGGTGTGGGTCAAGATTATAACGGTGAAGATCTAAATAAGCAAGATATATTTTGATCTAGATTCAATTCTAATAGAAAAGGATATGTTTATACTATTATAAAATTAAGTTCTAGTGGCGGTGGCAGTGAATACCCACTGCTAGACATATATAGTATTTTTTTTTACAAACTAATCAGTTTTACTTTCTGATATTATGGAACATCCCAATATTTGGTTCAACCTCTGAGTATCAATTTTTTTAAAATAAGCAAACAAGTGATACTAACATATTTGTAAAAATTATTTTTCCATAGCTAAGAATGGACATTATGCTAGTATATATATAGTAAAAAAAAGAGAGACGAATACTAACTGTACTCTACATTGTATATATGTTAGTACATGCGTGGGGCAAGTCAAAATATCTAATTTTAGATAAAAATCTGAAATTCAGAATTTTAAATAAGAAAAATAGAGTTCATAGAAATTCAATTTAATTTCAGAATTATAAACTATGAAATATTGAAAGGAGTCTCTATAGTTCATATAGAAATAATATAATTTATAAAAAAACTAAAATTCTGAAGTAAAAAATAAGAAATATTGAAAGAAAAGGATACGGTGCATACAAATGTACAATTTACAAACAACTGAAATGAAAAATTAAAAGTTAAGGAATATTGACATAACAATCCGGAATCCATATAAAAATACAATTTATACATAACTAAATTTCAGAAATAAGAAACATGGATATCGAAAGTGGAGTTTAGATTCCACATAGAAATATAGGAGTAATTCAGAAAAAAAAACTGTAATTTAAAGCTTAAAAAGTATATTGAAATAAAAATCTAGAGTTCATATGGAACTACAATATACAAATATCTAAAATTCTAGAGCTCTAAAGTTCTAAAATTCAAGATATATAACAGGTTGGATTGTAGACCTGATACTTAAGTTTTATCTTTGCTCGGGACGAGCAAATGTTAGCTTGGGGTAGTCGTTGATGGCCATTAAATATCAATTTCGATCGTCAATTATCTTAATATATAAAAAGAAAGACTAACATTTTTTACGTGCATATTAATTATTCCGGTCATTACAAAAATCCTTTTGGTCGGTATTTGTCCGGTCGTTGTATGCTAATTGAATAGTGCCACAGTTTTTAATATCGATCATCTCGCTTGCATTTTTATCTTCGATAACGTTGAAAGGAAGGATTAACCATATACAAAATAGAATGCTACCATTACTGGCCACAGCAGGATAACTCAAACTATGAATTATCTGTCATGCAATGTTTAAGCCGTTCAAATTGTACAGCAAGCAAGATATTTGCAGAGGGAATCCCCAAAAGAAAAAAAGATGGGAAAACGTACGATTTTCCGGATTGGATCCAATCCGACAACTGTGACACGGAAGGTTGGAATTAAGATATCTCTATATGCTACTACTAGCAGCTTGTATACACTAGCATGCCAGCTTCTCTTTTACAACGTGCTCCCTTAGTTCAACAAAAAAAGTGTAACCACTTTTTTTGTATGTTTCAAAAAGACACGTATTAATTACATTGTTATATGTATTGGCAAAACAATAAACTAAAGCAAAAGATAGATAGCATGTATTGATTGGTTTGCACCAAGTAAATGTATAATTAAATATTTTTTGTCTTTGTATTTAAGGTGGTTGTGCCTTATCTTGGAACGAAGGTAGCATATTTTTAATCTTTGCTAATTAAGTGTGTGTATATATATATATTCTTTAATTCAAAACTAATACTTTGGATTGTTGCATTAACTCGATAGCATATAATGCATATCGATGCACGCAAAATTCTGTATGTACGTCTATATCTCCCTGCTACTGCCTAGCTCAACCGGTTTGTCGGTTTCCAGCTGGCCGAGTTCGGCTGGTTCAATTTGTCTTTTTATCGTTTTTCCTTAATTATTAATAAATCTGTTCTTGAGCAGCCACATATATGTATAGCAACAACTTGTGCTTGGGATTCCTTTTATGGATTTGGAACTAAGGAAACTAGCTCGCAGGAGTACTTGTGTGCTGTGTACGGGACGCAATCATTTGTGGATTAAGCAAATTGCACATATAAATATATGTATCACTGCGCTAGCTAGCTAGAGGACTAAGAACCAGTCTGTCTTGTCATTTAAATTCGACGAATCCGCAAGAACTTAATTAGTTTAAGACCCAATTGGCGTGTTGGGTGTAGTCCAAAGTTGATGACATGCATGTAAGATCATCGGCTTTACTACATTTAGTGACAGTACGAGACATGCATAATCGTCTATGGATAAACAACCCAAATCTGTACACCTAATTAACAACCTCAATTCTGTTGATTCTCTTCTAAAGCTCTTTATTAATGCACCAGTAATTTATAATAAAACAAGATGCAGTTGCATCGACTTATTATATTATTGATCACTTCTCATATGGACATCTCCACTAACTGATCATCAGCTGCACCAAATGACACATATTTATTGAGAGAAAATTCATGTGTGTCTCTAATATATTCCATTCCATTCTTATTTTATGTTTATATGTTTTATTCAATTCTCATGTGCCTATGTTTTGATTAATTTCAATCCTTTTACACAACCATTAATTAATTTTACCAGTGGACCATTTTGTTCTTCTCAAAATGGCCTGCTGCTCTTTTCTCATACTCTCGACATATATCAATCGTTAGACTTCGGTACAGGTATTAAGTAATCTGGTGGGAGTTGGAGGATTTCATAATCGGTTGAGAGAAGAAGACAGGTTGAAAATTAAATATAGCTATCTATAGAGTGAAAACTAATATCTGTTGTAACAAAAAGGAATATGACATCTATATGCACCCTTTCAAATGTCAGTTTTAAACCACTTGTAGGTGTCGGCTTTGAAACAGCACTGTAATTGCAACACTAATGAGGGATGTGCTGATGGTATATAGTTTATGTCTACGCGCGACGGTTCTCAATATAAACTAATGTATATAATAAATGCATGTGCTGATTTTTAAAAGAACCGATTCATATGAGATGTCTTATATGTGTCACTTTGATATTTAAGCCACGCCAAGAACTCGGTGGAATGGATATTTTTAGTGAGGGCAAAAATTTTGTCCCGTATATATTAATAGGACAGGAGTAAATAGTTACAGAAAATATATACGTCTGTAAGAGAGAAGAAACTAGGCGATATCTTCTAAAATGACAAACTCTTCACCAATACCATGTCTTGCTCTTTAATCTTTGCAATAATGGTGACGTGCGTGGAGGTGCTGTGTTGGAAGATTTTTGTGTTGCAATCGCACCATATAGCTCCTGTTGACAATAGAATTATCAGCGATTTTAAGTGGTAGGCAAGGGATGTTGGTCATCGCCAAAACACACTGTACCAATCCTTCACCAAGCGATGATCACTCTATTCCATTCCTGGGCAGGCGGGATATGCCCTCATGTGAACCAGTTTTAGGTGAGGTGACATGTGTATGGCGCTTAACCTATTTGGTGTTCTGCATTAGCAAAATTTCAAATGCTCCTCTCTTTTCACAAATACTTGATGTTAGCTATCCAACGTCAAGAAAATCGAAGGGAGTATGCTCTTAGGGAACTTTCTCGGGCTTAACTTGTTCCCTCGGTCAACTAAGGGGCACTTGTAAAATTGCCAAATTTAGCAACGATGTCACTCGAATAACAGTTTGTGTGAGTGAGAGATTTGCATAACGATTTAACTGACGGCAAATTTTCCATTGCCCCATTAACTAACGCAGATCTTAATATCTGAATGTTAGCTGTGTGCTGTTTACTTAATTGGCCTCTTAATTTGTTAACACTTGACGCAAGTAATAATACATATACTTTTGTCTTGCAGCAGAACGATCGAGTAACTAGAGAGGAATTAATAAGTGTCAATGTACCTCTGATAAAACGACAACAAATAAGACGAGGGAGGATTGAAGGATCTGCAGGTAGGTTAGGTGCTTGTTTGGCAGGCAGGCATACATATGATCGATCGATCGACATCGATGGAGGTATATATGTCTAGCGAATGCAACTAGCTAGCTAGTTCCAATTAAGCAAGCACATCAAGAAACATATATTTGCCTGCTAATAATGATTTGTCATGCCATCATGTTGCATACTAACTAGAGTGCCCACGCCTCTAGTTTGGATCTTCCCCTGCTTTTGCCTGCTAATAATTGCATGCAACAAGAGAGATCGTAGAGAAACAATAGGACAAGAGCTAATAGCTACCAACAAATTAATACCATGGGCGATCTTACGTTTGGAGCACATGATCGATGGATGGATCGATGTACGTATGCTGAGCTAGAAAGCTACTATATATCTAGCTATATTGCTAGCTAGGGGCCTTATAAATTGTCGTATTTCTTCTCTCTTGCCCACCATGCATGCATGTGCATGCCCGCCTACTTGGCATGATGTATATATACCCTTCCATCTGTATTTATAGTTATAATAATCCACTGCGTATTAACTAGTGACACGGACTTAGTTTGGAGCTTGTACGTACGCCTACGTGTTGCTTCTGTGGTAGATCTCATGCATGTATGCTACATAGCTTTAATTTTTAGCAGCCATTTTTTCTCAAATAAGGTATGTTCTGTATATTTAATTAATTTGTGGCAAATATAGCTAGTATTTAGATATGAACAGGAAACTGAAATTTATCAATTTTTACTCTAACTAGACATATACAATTCATCAGAAATTTAAAAGTGCTGAAACTTATATTTAAAAAATCACATACAGTGACAGCACTGTACAGTTAAAAGAACTTATGCATATATATAGCATTTAGAATTTTAGGCTTAGTATGTGTAATTTTAGATTACTGAAAAGGTACAAATTTCCAGGTGCATGAAACCTCTTGCAAATTAATACCTGAATTACTATGCCAGTGCAGTATACCAGGATGTCTCGTCAAACAAAACCACAAAAATGACCTTAAGCTAATACCCATTTTGAGCCGAAAGCTAACATATATAAGGTGTTTTTGGCACAAATATTAATGCTCGCCTGTTTTTTTTTTCCTGCCCAAGGATAATACTTGTGTGCTGGTTTTTGGTTGACTAGATATCTATCTATACCTATACTAATTGGACACTTTTCAGGAGCCCTCACGTTAATCAGAAAGATCTTTTCGTTGATTAAATAAATTGTGCTATCCTAACCACACGATTGATTGTGTAGTTTACTCAATGTGTAGCGTTGTGGGTCTCTCCCATCCAAATAGTTAAATTATTTGCCTGATCTGTTACATACGTACGTCTTCAAACAGAATACCAGATCCGTACGTATGTGCGTGTACTGTCTTCGAACTTTCCGACGTACGCATTGTGTTCGGCCTTGGCAAACCTGTTGCCACGTGGCTGTCCACCGGTAATCTTTTTGGCTGATAAATATAAGTGGCTTTTGAACAGATTAATCCAAATAAAATGTGAAATACTATTTAGAGGTTGGTATTTAATTTGGTTTTATGAATATTGTATTACTGTTCATGTACGCACCCATGTATATACTGATGCTAAATAATTTTTAAGTCAATAAAATACTAAGAAAAGATATGCATACAATATTTTGATTTGTGCCACACTGATTTATCTTAATTTTCTGTAAATTCCAACTAATTGAGTCAAATGGCAGATAATTTTTATGAGTTTTTTAAGTGCATCTAGAAGTGGTCTAATATTTAAGAAACATATCGGGTATATTAATTGACCATTCCAAAAAATTCCAATATTAAGATAATAATGCGGTAGTCGGCAAACTGGACTGTCAAAATTTTTTAAATAAAAAATTCTATTGTACTGTCAGGGACGCTTCAGACTTAGGTATCATATACAATTTGATTATTGTTAAATTCAGAATTAATAAATATAAGAAACTTTAGTCTATTAATTGGTTGTAACTGACATAGGACTTTTCTTTTAATTTAAACTACTACTCCAACTCAAGAAATCACTAATGCATTTTATACATGATTAGAATTTTAATATTGTTTGATTAATTGGAATATCTCGTGCAATGTACAGGTTGACGACTAGTATGTACAATTGAGTGGAAGGCTAATATTGATGAACTTTTGATCTCAGGGTTAATATAATGTGACGAGCCTAGTATTACTATTTGCCGAGATGGCTCAAGCCTAGTATGGTCAGAGAGACATATTCATATATTTTTGCCCCCAAAGGTTACTTCTTGGTCCATGGCTATAACTATAACACATAAAACTATATGTCGAAGTCTAAAAATAATAAATAATTTTGTCCTAAAAGGTTAACATTCACAAATTTTGTGTACAATATAATACCAATGGTAATAATTTTGATAGTTTAGCCAAGAAAATATTTATATTTTTTTTCAAAAGTTAATGATTATAAAATTATGTGTTGAAGGAACATCACAAAAAGTTTTGGTTTTAAGGTTAATATTCATAAATTTTGTGACTAACGGGCCCAAGGCTAATACTTATGGACTTTTGGGCAGAGAAAAATGTGAATTACAACCCAATGAAGCCTTGTAGCATGGTGTTGTGTTGGCCCAAATGTTTCACAAGTGGTGTGTAGTGGTGGTTTAGTACCATTTTGAAAATTTAGGTCGGTGAGGATCTACTTATAAGTCTTTGTGCTCTAATCATGGTATCATCGGGTTAGCCCTTTTATATGAATTGAGCAGGCTAATGTGATTGTTAAAAAATGCATGCTATTTTTGGTCAGATGTTAACATTTATCATGTGCTTTTGCGTCGAAGACTGAATTCATTCATTTTGAGTCCAAGGTTAATAATCATATATTTTTGCCAAACATGAATATGCATGCACTTTTGAGCCAAGTCGTAATACTCACATGTTTTTAGGAGGAGGAGTAATACTGATTCAACTTGCGCCAAGGCCAATACTCATGAATTTTTTACGTTGAAGTAATACACACATGTTTTTTTTTCCTTTTTGCCAAAGATTGACAATTACGCATTTTGGTGCTCAATGTTACTTTTTAAGTATTTTCAAGCAGAAGATGGATGCTAATGTTTCCAATTATTTGAGCCCAAAGTAAATAGTCATGAAATTTTCTGTTCAGGACTAACATACATGCTTTTCTATCCCAAGGTTAATATTCATGTTTTGGGTTGAAGGCTGACAGTCGTGACACCCCATGCGTTGCAGCGGAACATAGTTTCCACCAACAAAATCCTATAAACAAAACAAAAGTGAAAATATATACAAACATTTGATCAACAAGTGAAAGGGATTGTAGCCTAGCGGTTACAGTGCTTGAGTAGCACCACTAGGTCCTGGGTTTAACTCCGGAACGAATTTCAGGCTTGAATAAAGGAAAAAATGCCTATACCGCAAGGTCTCCCCTACTGTGCTGGTCAAAAAAAATGATCAACAAATACCGCAGAACATTTGATTGGTTGAGTAAATATTTAAATATCTCCTGATAGAAAAAAATCTTATTTAATCTCACTGACTATATAAATATGAATTTCTTGACTAAGAAGTTGGTAAATAGAAACTCACGTTATACTATATAAACTGTCCGAAAAAAGTGTAATGTTGGCAAACCTATTCATTGTACTTTGCCTATTCGTTCATTCATTGTACTGTTGTTCTATTTTTTTATTAAAAAAAAGATTAATTTTTATTACCCGGCTTTTCTACTGTTCTTTTATGCTCGATATATATAGTGCATTTATAGAGATGGCGTCAGATCATTTGAATGAAGATAAATAATAGTGCAGCAAGATATACAAGGTAAGTAGTAAAACCTGAAACTTCTACAAATATCTACTTTAAGAACAAAACTAATTATTTTTCCAAATCATAACACAATTGCAATGCGAATTAGAAATAGTGATTGGAATTTACATTCCCAATCTAGTAAAAAAAATGTGTGCCACAAAATCCACTAGAAAACATGTATGATCTACCATGAACGGATGCTATAAAAATTTTAAAAGAGGGTAAAAAAGCGATATCGTACAGCCATCTCTCTAATGGCCAGCTGGTGGATCGAAGAATGTGTATTGCCATGTGCTGTACAGGGGAAAAATACAAGTAAATCGAAAGAACTCATTCAAAATTTACATGTTCCAATTTGAGGCGCCTGCCTTTTCTCCCAGTAATTCCCAATCGAGATGAAGTTTTGGGCCATCTAACGAATGCCTGATATTGATGAAAGATGCATAAAAACCTATCCAACAGATGATTGACGGGGACCATTAATTTGTATAGAAGCCATCAGCCCAACAAATTGTATGATGAACATCGGTGAAAAATCGATAAATTCATCATACCGTGACTGACGCAATTACTGGGATTAAAAAGCTGAAGATGGCGAGCAAAAAATTAAGTACCGTATGGAATTTCAACGATCGGGGACAAAGAATGATCCCATCGTTTTCTTTACTTTCCGTAGAAATCAATGACCGTTTCCTTCACCAGCCCATCTGCTAGCCAACTTGGTGGTTGGGCTGGTGATGGTGGAGTTTTATGACATTGTGCTTTATTGCAAGTCCATACATAGCCAGCCAGCTAGTAATATGACGTGTTGAACTGATCTAACCCCACAAGTCCAATCTAAATCTATACCTATACCTATACCTATACCCTCTCTATATATATATAATAAAAATTTAAAATGAATCTGTCATCTTTTTGCAGCAATTTTTTTTTCCGTCTTAAGCTGTGTCCGATTCGTGATTTATCTGATTTTCTGGGCGTACGTCATCGCCCGAAACAAGCTCCGTTTACCTTCCTTCACGTGCGTGGGTCGCGCCATGTTTGAAGCCCACACTGAGAAGCGCCCGTGAGTTGGGCCGTCAATCGAGAGTACGCGCTGCCACGCGCATGGGCCACATGGCTCACTTGGTTCTTCGCTTCGTTTTTTTTTAGTGCCCTGGCTAGCCTCTTTGCTGGTCTTTCTTGGCCATGGGCCCATGGTGACCGGCATGCACCCGTAGAGATCGAGTTGCACACAACTGTCTATGCTGTTCGCTGATTGCCGATTGGTTAGTAGTCAAAATTATTTGCTAATTTTCTTCACCCGACTAAATTTTTTGGATATAGAACGAGTATTTCTACTCAAAATGCTTTATAATTTCCTGGAAAATAACCAAATTCTATTTTTTTAAAAAAAATTCCTTTGCCTGACTAAAATTATTTACCCCTCTTCTTTCACGCCATCACCATGGTCCCGCTAGACCGTATGTTGTCCATGTTATCCCTTTTAATCAAATTTCATGTCTTTATCTCTTCCCATTGCAACGCACGGGCACTATTTCTAGTAATCCAAAATATTTGAGATGACGTGGAAGCATGACAAAGCTAAAAATTAGTGATAACTACACTAAGTGGAGGTGAACTATATAGGTATACTAGATGAAACTCCGCACGTTGCTGCAGGACATCTAAGTGCAAAAATAGAATTAGAATGATATGAAATGAAAGGCTTGCTGGATTGAACTCTAACAAAAATGTAAAGTAATTTTTATTATAATATTATAGTATATAAGTGTAAATATCCAAACACACATTGAGTAAACAGATATTATCGATCAGGTACGCCCCAAGCACGATATTTGGATTTTGCAGTAGGTGATCATGCTTGACTCCTTAGTATCCTTTGCATCCAAGTGTTAGTGATAAGGCTGAATCAATAGAAATAAGATAGGTGATAAATAATAAAGAAAACACAAACACACTTTGCGGATGGAGGTCATCAGAATCAAAGACTAATTCAATCTGAACACAATTTAGGAAAAGGGAAAATGTGAACTCTCATTATTTTAATATATATTATATACTGATAGATGCAAGGTAGCCTATGATCACAAAAATGTAAAAAAGAAGGGAAAACAGAGGAGCATAATAGAAATTGTATAGTTAAAAAAAAGGATTACAGAGTTACCTGCTCGTGAAATTGTATACCTTAAAAAAAAATTCCCAATAGTTTACCAGCGTAGGTAAACTGGTGGTAAATTTTAATAATCCATGAAGAAGCAACTCAGTAATTGATCTGCTCCTTAAAATTAATACTTTTCTACAGAAAACAGAAGGGCCAAATTTGGGACACTAAAATCGGTTGCTAAATTGATATTTGAATTGCAAGAAATTAGTTTCACTACTCACTGTACAGACATCACTCAATACTCATAAGAAAAAGATTTAGTTGGATGATATCAAACAATATTGATTAGAAAAGGATTTAGCTAGATGGGCATCAATCAATATTGATTACAAAAATAGCTGGATGGAGGAAACAACCTACGGTGGGAACAACTGATCGAGATCACCAAGATATGGAACAACATACTTGTCGGTCAATCTTATAAATCCATGAACGTGCGGAGTGTGAGTGAGCTTGATGATACCAGGTAATGATGTGTCCCTGCAGTTGCTGTGTAAACATTGAGAAAACACAAACTGAGTATATTTATAAGATGAATTCAAGTTTATAAATCAGCTAGACGATGTACACCGAAGGCATTAGTATGAACAGGCTGGATTTCAATTGTTCCTTCCATCCAATGATCTGATGATGCACTGAAACATTTCATTTTTTTAGCATAAAAAACAACAGTACACTTATGCAGTTGATTGGACGTTAACCGTCCATGCTTCTATGAACATATAATATAAACTTATGATGGTCAGGTTTGCAATTTTATACGTGTATAGATGGAAACCCAAAGTACTTATTACTTGATCGATTGCTTGATGACAATAGGATGAATTACTTGATCAATCACTACATAACAGGACAAATTACTTGGTCAGTTGCTCCAAAACAGGACAGTGCCTTTCATCGTGATGCTTCATCTCTTCTTCCACCTGAAATAATATTGGGTAACAGAATCAGAATTTGCGTAGGGAATTCTGATTAAATTATGACCACGGGTATAGTAGATACGCAAATAAGAAAAAATGGAATTTCTAGAGCAATGTCAACCTCTCTAGGAATTTAACTGATAAATGTTTCTTATTAGTTAGTGTATCTTCACAAAGCTGAGGCATTACCTCTTTTCAAGAGTTAAATTGTCAATCTGAAAACTAAACAAAAAGATGGTCTATTTTAAATATGACTTAAAAATAAGGAGGTTGACAGACTACATTGATTACAATGCTAGAGGTATTGTCAATTTAATAAACAAATAGAATAAGGAGATTGACTGATCTATGATGATTACAATGCTCAAGATACTGTCAATTTAATAAACAAACAGTACGGTGATACTAAACTGTTTGCTTTCTGTTCATATTTGTAATTCACCCACAAATAACTGAACCGCGTGAAAACATGGAGGAAGCGATTAATTCCCACGGTAGCCTCTCTCTCCCTTCTCCCTGAATTCTTCTAGCCAAAATCATTACCTCTCCAATGCATGGGCAATCCAATTCATGCCAGGGGAGATGCCGAGCAATAAGAGAAGATGAAATCACGTCTTGATTTCTTCTGCATGCGGATGGCTGATCCATTGTAGGAACCAACATCCTGCATATATTGCCATCCGAAGTGAGACTCTTCAGAATTCAGAATAATTTTCTAGACTTAGCACTCTACCATGATTGACCAACGATGGATATAATGCAACCTGGTTTCGGAAGACCGAGACTAAAGCGACGGGGGATAAAATCTGATAGTGTTGTTATGCGATGAATTGCTTGTACCTCTTGCGCATCGAGTATCGCAGGATTTGAAAACTCTGTGACCATGAATGGGAATGTAACGTGGACTGACTTCAGTGATAGCCATAATAAGCAATTTGCTAATGGTGATGACCTGCAACTGGAATTCAGAAACAAAACAAATTACATGTCAGATATGATGAAAAATTGCAATACATAATAGAGATCGCATACCATGAATTGTCTCCTTTAACAAAGTGATATACAAATAAATTTAAATGTAGAAACCAGAAGAATAGAAGTGGAATAAATTAAACCAATCGACAACAGGAACAAATCAATCAAGAATGAATCTAACGTGACCTGAAATGGTTCAAGAAGAAAAAAATAAGTATACCTTGGTGGCTTTGTGTGGGGAAAATATACCCCTGAGAATAAAATTTCAGGAGAGGGAGAAACAGAAAATGAACCGGACGCCGTTTTCCGGGTTGGGAAGAAGCGGAGCGCTGCTCTGGCGTAGGTGAGGGGGAGGGGGGCTGACGTGCCGAAGCCGCCTCAACCACGCGCAGACGGTTGTTGAACAGCGGTAGGATCGCCGGGGCGGCGGGGAGAGGAGAGCTGTGCCGGCACGGGGAAGTGAAGGACCAGGGCCGGCGGCGAGTAGAGGAGCGTCTTCCTCCGTGTGGAGACTGGAGAGGCGGATGTTGGTATGCCTGTGCCGTTGTGGGCTG
This sequence comes from Leersia perrieri, assembly GCA_000325765.3. NCBI lineage: Eukaryota > Viridiplantae > Streptophyta > Magnoliopsida > Poales > Poaceae > Leersia > Leersia perrieri. The sequence goes on along the minus strand of CM002481.1, from coordinate 29,384,810 downwards.
TGGGCTGTAGGATAAATGGGCCCAAATCTCCTTCTTTTCTGTACATCGATCTGTCTGATCGGACGGCTGATATTACGTGATGGCGTGGCCTTCTAAAAACTATATAGGAAGAAGGGACCACGGTTAATACTCGTCTTTTTGGGCCTAGGACTCACAGACACACGTTTTGGGCCTAACGAATACACACATTTTTCCTTCGGAACAAACAATTTTTTGAGAAATTCAATCCTATGAAATTTTTTCATGTGGGGCCCTTTGGATCAAAGGAATAACTATCCAAAAATCTTATGATATTTCTTTGGATTAGTTCATAACATAAAAATTTTAGAGAAATTCTAACATGAGCTCCAATCTCTTGGAAAAAAAATCTTATGTGCCTATGTCTCTCTTCTAATTCCTATTTTTCCTATGCTCCATCTAAACAGCCATTATTGTGGCTTTCAATCCATTGGATTTGAGATGCTATGGCATTTCAATCCTGTATATTTTTTTTATATTCATGTGTTTTGAAAATCATGTGTTCGAAAAAGAGCCCTCGTATGTTTCGGTGCGATTTTGGGAGCTTGTGAAATTTTAGGTCAAAGGCTATTACTCGCGTGTTGTTGGCCTAGAGTAACGTATATCTGTTTTGGGCCTTAAGATAATACTTAGTATGTTTTTGGCCCAAAGGCTTAACACTGGTGCAGTTTTAGTACCACTATGTTAATATTAGCCGATGGCTAATATTCACGTTCTTTTGTGCCACAGATTAATACAAGTATTTTTGGGACCAAGACTAGTAGCCACGTGTACTTGAGTCAAAGGCTAATAGTCATGTACTTTGCTCAATGTTATTATATGCATGTTATATTTGGCCAAATGATAATGCCCATGTGTTTTCGTGCCGAAGGCCAATAATCGGACATTTCAGGCCCAAAGGTTAATAATCACAAAAATTGGACAGAAGGCTATTGCTCATACGTCTTTTGGATTCTACAGCCCTTGTAAACTGCACGGTATGGGCCGTGGAATCTCGGTAGAATGGGCCTTTGCTGTGCTTTTTAAAATGATAATACAGCAAAGAGTAGAATGGAAACATCGCGAAAATTAGGAGTAACTAATCCATCGAAACCAGTTGGTTAAACAAAGTTGGCATCTCTGTTAAGTAAGTAAGGTTCGGACCGCAGCTATAGCTCTCTCCAGTCCATGATGGATCGATGTACACAAGAACAAAATCAAATCATGTCTTCCCCCACTCGATCTTGGCATGCATATGCCATTAGGAAATTATGTGATGAGTCTATGAGATGATGATGATCTGGGAGAAGGATGAGCTGTCTAGGATAGGCTAGAGAGCTCCTGCTCGTGGTCGCGAATGGTCTCCTTGTGAAGATGGCCGTCTCCCTTGGGGATGATGAGGCCGAATCCGCCCTCCTCCCTCTTGTACAGCACGTTCATCTCACCATTCTCCTCGTTCCTGAAGGCGAAGAAGTTGTGGTCCACGTTCAGCAGCTGTTCCATGGCCTCCTCCACCGACAGCGGCGGCATCTCGAACACCTTGGTGCGCACCACCTGCATCCATACATATTCGATCAGTTAATTAGTGTTCGATGGCAATAATCTAATTGCATTCACGATTAGTTGATTGATTCATTCAAGAAAGTAAACGCACGCATGAATCAATAATGTACCTTGGTGAGCACCGTCTCCTCGTCCTCGGCGCCGACGACCTCCTCGAGGTCGTGCGCCGCGTCGGCGTCGGAGGTGAGGTCGCCGTCGCCGTCGACCAAGGATGGCGGCGGCGTCCAGGTGTCCTTGAGGTGGCGGACGTCGGTCTCCTTCTCCTTGATCTTGCGGAGCTTCCGCTTGATGATGGAGGAGGCAAGGTCGATGCTGCCGTAGGTGGACTCAGAGTCCTCCTCGGCGCGGACCACGCCGTGGCGCTTGGTGAAGAGAGTGATCTCGCAGCGGGATGTCTTGGGCCCTCGGCTCAGCTCGCCTCCGCGTGCCGACAGCCGCACGTCCACCTCCCGAACCAGGTGGCTGTGCTTCGCCACCGCCCTCCCAACCTTGTCCTCGATGTGCTCCTTCAGCTTGTCAGTCAACTGCAATCCATTCCATTTCAGTGTCATTTCTAGGATTGCAGCGCATTGCAAGGGTAATAAAGAAGAGTTTTTAATCAGAGAAATTTTAACTTATTAAAACCAATAAATTCTCTATTAAAAAATATTTTATGCTATGGAATTCATGTTGTTAATTCATATTTAAAGTTTATTACAATAACGAACAAAAGAAATACACCTTATAATTTATAAGGGTAATAAAGAAGAGTTTTTTAATAGAAAAATTATTGGTCAAATCTTCACTCTAACAAAAAAAAAACCGCCCTAAATAAGGGTAATAAAGAAGAGTTTTTTCTTTGATTTTTAACATCTCATCTAATAATAATAGGAGCGAATTGTGGTAAATTACTACGAGCTACTGCCTTCAGTTTTTAATGGTTGACGAACGTCTAACACAGAAAAATGGAGTACTAAGCAAATGAGTACCTTGATGTTGCGGCCCTGCATAATGAGGCGAACCGAGGAGAGAGGCCCGTCCCAGGACATCCGCACGCTGCCGGCGGTGGCGACCACCGGCTGTTGCTGTGGCTGGGCAGCCCTCACCAGCGCGCGGCCGAGGAAGCCCGAGCGGAGGCAGACATGGCGATGATGGTGACGGGCGGCGGCGGGAGGAGGCGAGAGGGCGGCGCGGGAAGTGGATGGCCATGCCATTGCTGCGGCGGCAGGCGCCATGCTTCTTAACCGGTGCTCACCCAATCCACCACAACACTCACTCACTCGAATACTAGCGCTAGTTGCTGCAAGAACAAGAACAATGCTTCTTCTGTTCGTGCTGCTGCTGGCCGTAATAAGAAGAGAAGGGGAGAGGAGAGAAGTTTGAGGTGGCTCACCGGCGGGTGGATCTGGAATTCTGGATAGGAAAGAGCGATGGATTCTTTGAATCTCCTCTCTTCTCCTTGCACACAGGCAGGCAGACAAGAACAAGCGCGTCAAGACTGGTGTGAGTAATGTGGCGATGTGGATTGATCTTATCCACTGTCACCCACCCTCTAGATCTTTCTGCTCAACGCCAAGCCCGTCGCCGTGACTTGACAGGGACCAAGGCAGGCACTGCCCATTGCTTGCTGGATGAATCCAAATCGACATTATTTGGATTCAACCCAGCTGCTGGGGACACTTGTCCTCCAGATCGATATGCAGAAACCGCTGCCCCTCAACTTGTACAAACAAAACAGCTGCAGCACACAACGGAAAATACTAGTAGCACAAAATGTACAACAAGAAAATCATCTACTGTTGTATCAAGGAGCATGAGTAAGCGGTTTAGACATAAAAATCAGGTAAAGTTTTACACAACTCCACTCCTCAGACGCCATGAGTCTACATCAGGTAACTTTGGTCTAACAAAAGGAGCCCAACTGTAACTTCTCCTTTCATGGTTGCAACACTGCCCGCCAAAAACGGTTGTTGAGCAAAAACAACACATGCATCGTTCTTTGGTTTGGTTTGGAGCATCCCCTTCCCTCACTTCTTCCTCTGTTTGATGATTGGTGCTAAAATGTCCCTAATTGCCACCCACCATCAAGAGCTAGCTCATTGGGGGCTCAGAAACCGAGCAAGCAGCAAAACAATCCAATAAATAAAAATCACCAGCCTTTTTGGGGGTAATGAAGGGGCAGGAAAAAGAAAAAAAAAAACTTTACAGACCCTGGATTGGCCATTATCGGAAAGACAAGCCTCACATCCTGTCTTCTCCAAAAGCCAGAGATCGATGATGTTGGCTTGACAAACTTTTCGCTAATGTTAACTCTGGCACTTGTGAGAACAAAACAGAGATTGTTGCTCGGGCATGTTGGCTAGCTCAGCAAGAACTTGAAAATATCACTCAGTGATATTATGCCCTCCACACGTTTGCTACCAGCTTCCACGATGAAAACACGGCGCACCCCTAGCAACAATGTAATATATGCATCAGTCACTTAACCCAAAGATGATTTCAGGAAACATGTGTAGCCACAGATAACTACCAGGATTAGCTAATCGCTCCATCACTTTCATCAGAGTGTCGGACCGGAGACACATCTGACATCTTTGCCCGTTGAAGAATCCAAAGGGTGAATTTGCGTCCTGTCCAAGCTGCAAAGCCTGAACATAAAAATAAAAAAAAAACGAATTAGTTCCTTCCAGAATCACAGCTGGATGAATAACAGATATGTGAATTCGTGAGAAAGCCTGAATTAAACTACATTGCACAGGCTGGCTCTCTCCCTTTCGATGCTGTTTCACCATTACGTTTGACTGCAGCATCACAAATTCTAGCCTTATGTTATCTAGTGAAACCACAAGAAGAAGCTTCATGTTTTGGCAAAGGAAGGATGACAACATCAAAGCTACAGCTAAAGGCTATGTTCAGATGCATGTGCATGCTATGCAAGCAAAAGAAGTTTATGTTCTGCAAGCAAAAGAGGTTTTATGCTCTTCACACAACAAAGGTTGTTTTTCACCTATACATGCCAGAAGCATGCAGGTCTTCAGGGTATATATGTTTTTCACCTATACTCTTCAGGGTATATATGTAATGTACTGCAGGTATCGATACAGATCTCACATCATATATAGAAAATACCACACCAAAATCAAATCAAGACATGTATAATTATTTACTAGCATACCTGATGAATGGTCATCTCATCTAGACGAATGTGTGTGTACACCTTGTCTTTTGCGAGAGCGGTGATGTCACTACACAATGGAATAAACTTGATGAATACATGGACGAAACTACACAAAGACATCATAATGACATTCCTCCAAAGAATGATGGGGTCAAATACATACCTTCTGGAATATGTGTCAAGCAGTGAGTCATTATCATCCACAATTGGTATCGAACTCACACCAGCTGCATGAAACAAAACAATTAAAGAGTACAACATGAATGTAAGAAACTAATTTGGTAACAAGATAAAACAATTAGTTCCAGGCCATATGGATCTCAATGGAATTAGTGTTAAACTTCTCCAAGCATTAGTTCAGTTACAGTAAAACAGAGAGACAACATACCTTGAACCAGCAAATTCAGGGCAGAGCTAAGTGTTGTGTTAGGCCGCAACATAGCCAATGGACGGCCATTTGGATCACCAATTGTTGGAACCCAAGTACCCAGAGGAATTGTGCATACAGGTTGGCTTAGAATAGGTAAATTACCTGTCGAACTTTTAAAAAATCTACAAATACCTGAAAATGGAATGTTGTTAAGCTATCTTGTAATTTGTGGTGTGTATGCTACACAAGATGGATTCTTCATGCAAATACAGAGAAAAAAAACTTACATTTCAAAATTCCAGATAGGGATGCAAGATGCAACAATTGTGGATATGATCCATCTGATGATGTGGAAAAGATAATTGGGACTGTAGAAACACCGGTTTGCAGTATCTTCAGAGCAATTTCCCTCAGGGATTCATATGGGGTGGCCTAAACAATAGATCCACTCCAGCATAAGTGCATAAGATGCATTGAACTGAGCATGTTATAGAATAGTAGGAACGGAAATGGGAAAAACAGAAACAGCTGCTAAGTACAAAGAAATTTCAAAACAAACGATTGAATTGATGTTCACTCAAATTACTTGCTTGAGCATGGCAAACTAAGGTAACTAAGCAAAATATATTTCAGCGTCCGGTTGTTAACTTGGTTTTTTAACACAGAAAGTAAATTCCATGTGCAGTGGTGTACCAAAAACTGTTGTGACCAACTCACACACATTCACAACCACAATTGTTGGCAAAAGTTTGTAGAATACAAATAAATTCAGGTAGAAATTACTGATACAGACAGAAGGCACTAACGACAGTCTAAATAATTGTGGTGAGTGCATACAGATTTTCAATTGAGTGGACAACTCACATGAACTAGATGGTTATTTGTCCTCCAGGGACCCTCATTTCTGCCATAAATTTGACGTTTTGCCTCTTTCCACGCAGATATAGTATGTGTTTCAAGCTGCTCCTCTGTCAGGTTTGAGCCATGAGTTTCCAGCTGCAAAAAAAAACAACACATTATATATAATGTTCTATTAAATTATGCTCACAAATTGTTTCAAAAAAACAAAGAGCAAGGCCAAAATTAGTCATTCGAAATACGATGGAAGGATGTTCCCTGTATCTGGAAGCAGAAACAATTCAAACAGCATAACAATGAAAGTGTCATGATGCAGTTAATAGCATATTTCTTTCTGTTTTCTTAAGTCCCCTTTCTAAAAAGATATGATTTCACATTTGTTTCGGATTCCACTAACTGAACATTTCCAATTAAGGGGAAAAACAGTTCAACATGACTATGATATCACTATCTTGGCTGAACTTGTGTCAGCATCAGTAAAATTCAGGTGAACTTCTTGTTGTTGCCCAAACAAAGTTCCATGCTATGCCTGGTTACCAAGTAATACAGCAGAATAGAGATTACATGCAGGTGTGCCGAGTTCAAACACCAAGTCTCCCATATTCCATTCATGAACTAGTGATTTTTGTAATTCTATTAAATAAAGCTTCCAGATATAGAAATTAAAACTGGCAATCAAGCAATGGTATTACACTGCTGCTGATAAAAAAAACGCAAAAAATATTTTGCAGTGCCACTAAATTCCTTCAAAAAGTGTCAGAATATTTGAAACAAGCATTAAACCATCATCACTTGCACTGACATAGACAAATACATGGCATGGAACAAGAATGACAGGTCAAAAAAATACAGATGTTTAAAGGATACTACGACCAAACAGTAAATTGACAGAATATACCTCTCTCAGTATGAGTATAAAATCCAGTGGGCTTAAAAGACCAACAAACTGGCCCCTGCATGAATCCCACAGAGGAGCCACAGGAATTCCCTGCAATGAACACTATTTAATATATGTTCTCAAGCCAAATAATATTTCTGGTACTTCAAAACATGGTTAAAAGAATCTGTGACATTTCCACTTATACCAAGATGCCAGAAATAATGAAATCAGAATTAACACAGCAGCTAAGAAAGTACTGTACGTCTACACGTGGCCTAACCTTTTCTCTAACCTATATAGAGAAATTATAGTGTGCGGTACAAATAGAATAACCTCTTCTAATTGTTGTACTGGATGCCAAGATATAATCCCCACCTTGTCCATTACATTTTCTAATTAAATCTTAAATCTTAAGAAAAAGAAGACGACTGAGTCATATGGTGATCCCATTGATGACGCATTGATTAATATCATTTTAATATGCTGTTATTACATATATAGTGCCCCAGGCGTCCAGCCTTTTAAAGGTTCATGTGTAAAAGAGGAAGGATGTAACATTGGGTTGTACGACAAGCACAAAATAGCCACAAGCCCATCTTTTAATACATGATGTTGCAGTTTTTCCATTTTCATGAAGCAGTCAGATGAAATTCAACTTCGATGAATTAAAGTTGCCAATGGGAACTCAACATCGTACACAACAACATGCCAGCACTAGTTAAATGTATGTCTCTATTCCCCTATATTTACAGATCAAAGCCACCAAGAGAAGAGGCCAAAAGTGATGGCAAAGGCAAAGCACTATAGCACTACAAGTTCGAAAAAATTGGAATTCAAGGTATAGCACTATAGCAGAACAAGTAATGAAAGATTGGATGGCTACAGAGTATTGCACAGAACAGAAGAACTAGTTTCTCTTCTGTTGTTTGAGCTATACTCTTCTAATGTAATCCGTGCATATTCAGGTAAGGGGCACAGTAAGTCCATAATAATGCGAAACCAGGAGAAAATAAGGTAGGATTGAAGACCTGTTCATGCAGAATATGAAAAGATTGCTTCACGGGTAAATTAACGTCCAGAGCAATAACCTGGAATGAAAAATTATTGTAATAAGAGTAAACCTTTACAGAACTAAAATTCATACGCCTTTTTTGTATCAAACATGACTTCTTTGTTGCTAAAGAACAGCTGAATTTCCATACCTTGCCCGAATCTGGGAGTAGATCATACCCAGTATGCCCATTCAGATATTCCGAAACACGACCCCTAGAGATCTGTATAGCTGCCTCTGAAGTTCTTTGAGAACCTTCCTGCGTAATGCCATCCGACAAAGAAACCTGGTTGAAGAAAACAAGGTGATTTTCACTTAACTTTCATCTCTGGTCAATAATTATATGGTATATTTAGCTTCTACAAAGAAAGTTATTAAAAGCAAAAAATTTAAACGAAACAAATGGGAAGCATCCCAGGAAGGCAGGCACACATGAACTTTGAAGTGAAGGGAACAAAATATCTATCAGCTAGTATCGATTTACTATAAAATTTTAAATAGAGAACAGAGAATAAGGGTCTCCGCGACTCCACCCTCTGCTCCCAAGCGCTAGATGGTTGCATTATGCGAATTGCTCGGTGACACTACAAAGATGTATAAATTGGCAAGTTGCATCAAATGCCGTATCTGCACGAGGCGCTTTAGAAATGTCACTGCACTGCTATTGTTATCAACCCAAACATAAATTAAAGCAACAGGTATACGACATAATGTGCCTGTGTGCTCGCAAATCAGAAACAGAAGCTGTCCATCAAGTATTTTCAAATAAATTTCAAACGAAGATAAGTAGTACTTACAGTACGTTGAAAATTGTCATTGTCCACGTCCATGTTCATCCTACTTCCAGGTGTACTAGGGCTCAAAATCGTATTTGTCTGCTCAAAGTCCCTCGTCAAGCATAAAGTATTAACCACCCCATAATGATTTGTCATAGTAGGCTGCTGCTCATCGTGGCGCCACTCCCCATCCACATAAAACTTGTACTGCATATCAATAAATAATAATAATAAATGTCCACACATCAGATGTGGCATCATAAATAGCAATCCTGGTAGGAAAAACAGAGAACTATAACAAAAGGAAAAAAGTGAAGACATGCTTTTGAGTAGCAAGGTCAGTATAAGAAAACTACAATAAAGGATAGAGAAAGGCACCTGATGGGTCCCAGGGGACAAGCTGCAGATGGCTTGAAACACGGTTGGACAATTTTCGACGGGAGACATTGGCAAATGCTCTGTCCACCTAAGACAAAGTTACAGCCATTAGGTGTGTAAAAAGAACAGATGACAAGCATTTATCAGACAATAACAACAAACAATTTCATTTTGAACGTGTGTAAGCTAATAACATAAGTCAGAATGCCTTGTGAGGAAGCAGTACAGCTGAAGTAATATCTAGGGTACTATAGTGCAGGAAATGAAGAGACACCAATATATATGTTGAACAGAAAATACATTATACAACATCATAGCAACATGTACTCCTTATGAAAGAAGCTAATAGTGGTGGTAACAGCGAATCCGCCACCCCCACCAACTCCGCACCATAGTTTTTTACCAGGAATTCCTAAAGTTCTTGAGTATTACAAATTAGTCCTGACACACATTATCCCTTATTTAGTCTCCAAAATGAGAGGTCCACACCGAAAGGTCCAAAATAACCTATGTACATGTTGTGAAGGTAACTTTAACTGTAAGAAGTATGTAAAAAGCATAAAGGTGCAGCATGTAACAAAAGAATGAAGGACGTGTGCAGCAAGAAACCCGCATTCGTTTTGTAAGAATGTACGTTACAACATGCAGTAATAGTAAATACAAACTTGGAAATGTTTAATGCAGCATATTTGGAATGAAATGGCACAACATGCAGTGGGCGGCAAGCTAAACATGGCGCGCGAAAGATATTACAATAGAAATGGTTATGAACGAACTTGGGTAGCGCAAGTAGAAAGTAAATACTAGTACTAGTCGTAAACGGATAGCGGTAAGGATCCCATGATCATAGCATAGGTATAGAACATGCATGATAGTAGGTTGGTGTGTGTGTGTAGATGAAATGAAAAGAAGAGAGAAGAGAGGAAACCTAGTAAAGGTGCCGGTTAGGTAGACCCTCCTGCCGCCGTAGGGCCAAACGAATCGAGTCGGGACGGGAGGGGCGTCGGTGCTGACGCCGACGGTAGCGGCGTCGTGGGCGGAATCAGCGCCATGGGAAAACATCTCGGGGGAAGCAAAGCGGGGAGGGGGAGGAGGAGATCGCAAACCCTAGAAGCGAGCGGGGAGGAAGAGGGTGTGAGAGGATAGGGTCCAGCTAGGCGCGCGCGACGGGATCCCCCACGTGAAAGGCAGGCACGCACGCGAGAGGGCTCCCCGCGTGAGAGAGGATCACCCGCGGTGGAATCCCCCGCCGGCCGCCATCTCTCCCGCCCTAGGTCAGCCGGTCGGTCGGTGTCCGTCCGTACGAATCGAATCGAATCGAGTCGAATCGGGGGTAGACGGACGGCGAGCGAGATCGAGAACGAGTCGAGGGTGAAAGGGGGCAGGGGCGGTAATGGAGTTGGAGGGGAGGGACGCGAGCGAGGCGGCGGCGGCGGCGGCGAGGAGGGAGGGGATCCGGAGATGCGAATGCGGCGAGGAGGAGAAGATAGAGACGGCGGCAACGCGATTGGGAAGAAAGCCAAGAGGAGGAAGAGATGCGAGGCGAAAAAAAAAAAAGAGAGGAAAGGGAAAAGGGTTGAAAATGAGACACACCCCCCTCTCTCTCTCTCTACCTATACTATGGACGAACGGATGGATCTTCTGCGCCCGCCTCTTTGTGGAATACTTTCATTCCTTCATTCATCCATTCCTGTTGTTTTCTTCATTCATCCATTCCCCTGTTGTTTTCAACGCAAACTTCATCTATGCCATTCTTTCATCTTACCACAATACACATTTATATTTTTAGGTATACCATATTCGTCGGTTATACGGTCACAATACCTATATACTAATCTTAACGTGCACGCCACGCAAAAGGGGTAAAAATCGTCTAGGTTAAAATAAACACATTAAATGCGTAGTACAGCAGGTTCTTTTACTCGAGGACAGTAGTAGATAGGAAGGACAAACTTAATGAGGGAAGCGTGCGGAAGGAAACAAAATCACACCGCATTAAAAAAAATGACGCCAAATAATACGTCAAACCATTACGATACTAAACAATTTTTCATTTTTAAGCTTATTTGCATGTTCGCTTTGTAACTTACAGCGGTGGGGGTAAATATATTGTGTTCAACACTCAATATATCTGCGTAGTAGAGCAAGTTCTTTTACTCGACGAGAAAACTGGTAGTAGGCAGGAACGACAAACCTGATGAGGGAAGTGTGCGGAAAGAAACAAAAGCACACCACATTAAAAAAGATGACGCTAAAAAATATGTCAAACCATGACGGTAGTAAACAATTTTTTCCTTTTAAAAGCTTGTTTGCATGTTTGCTTGGAACTTAGAGCGGTGGGGGCAAATATATTGAGTTGAGCACTCTTAGTGAGAAGTTTGTCGAATAGATCTCCTCACATATTCATTTTCAAACTACTATATCATATATGTCTAAGTTAAACCATAAATTTTCTAGCACAAAGAACTAGTATTACTTAGCAGTATATTGCCAAAAAAAGTACGTAGTATATAAGGATAAGGAAGTATATACATATATTTGGTTGCCCATATTAGGTTATAATATACCGTACTCGTCGGTTATACGGTCACAATACCTATATACTAATCTTAACGTGCACGCCACGTAAAAGGGGTAGAAATCGTCTAGGTTAAAAAACATATTAAATATGTACTAGAGCATGTTCTTTTACTCGACGATACAAATAGGGTAGAAATCGTCTAGGTTAAAAAACATATTAAATATGTAGTAGAGCATGTTCTTTTACTCGACGATACAAATAGTAGTAGGCGGGAAGGACAAACGTGATGAGGGGAGCGTGCGGAAGGAAACAAAATCACACCGTATTAAAAAAGATGATGCCAAATAATACGTCAAACCATTACGGTACTAAACAATTTTCTATTTTTAAGCTTATTTGCATGTTTGCTTTGGAACTTAGAGCGGTGGAGGCAAATTTATTGAGTTGGACACTCAATATATTTGTGTAGTAGAACAAGTTCTTTTACTCGACGATACAATTGGTAGTAGGCAGGAATGACAAACCTGACGAGTGAAGCGTGCGGAAGAAACAAAAGCACGCCGCATTAAAAAAGATGACGCCAAAAAATTATCAAACCGTGACAGTACTAAACATTTTTTCCCTTTTAAAAGCTTATTTACATGTTCGCTTTGGAACTCAGAGCGGTGGGGACAAATATATTGAGTTGAGCACTCCCAGTGAGAAGTTTACCGAATATCCTCGTAGGTTCACTTTCAAAATATTATATGCCTATGTCTAAGCTGAACGATAAATTTTCTAGCACTAGAGAACTAGTTATTTTTAGTATTACTTAAAAAGTATTGTAGTATATAAGGATAAGGAAGTGTATAGGTATATTTGGTTGCCTGCATCAGGTTGGCTTGCATCTCGGGGAGCAGAGAGATGCATGTATGGTGGCTACGCGTGCACAAGAACATGCATCCACATGTGCCAAGCGAACCATCGAGCCATGCTAACGAGGACACATGATTCGATATTTGCCCCTCAACCTAGCTCAGCTTTGTGCAAGCACAGGAGCAGAGATGCAAGACCGAATGTGCGAGGGAGGGGTGCTAGTTGACCCACCACTCTCGCTCCTATTTGTTTTGTGGAGCGGTGAGGGCGTTGAGATTGGCGACAAGGGGGGACGCAAGTCTGAGCTCGAACGACACCATCACTCTTCCTCCGTTGAACCTTTACCTCCTCTCCTCTTCTCATTATCTCCAAGCTATATTCTTATCGTCTTCTTAGTCAAACCAAGTGACCACGAGGGTGCAGGCGTTAGATTGAACACAAGCTTAATGGAGGAGACAGGTCTAGACACTCTAGGGCGGTGAGTTACATGGGGACATTACGTTATATCTTTGACTACAAGGACCAAATGAAAACTCCAAAAAAAAACTAAAACCAAAAACTCTTCTTTCCTTGGTATTTAGTTAATTGAATTGTTGTAAACTACACCGCTATATAAAGAATCGTGTCACCTACAACAAAGTCTACAGACATAATAAAAATATATTTGTTTTGTGAAATATTGTCACGTCACCTATTATCCACCTATTATCGTAATTAAATTTGTCAAAGCAGATACCCCTCGGTCCTCCAATCGTCTGACTCTAACACCTTTGACAATTATGCGGATGTAGCTACACCATTTCAAAAAGGCCAAGCGTCCGAATAGCACATCAATGACAAATTAAGGAGTTTGAACAAACACCAAGGTGTTTGAAGCCTCTGTCATGTCGAAGGCCAAGCTTGCATAGAGATGGCATGAAGAAGAAGATTCCGCTCACAGTAATGGGATCCCAAGCAAGTTGTAAGAAGGGATCCACATGAGATCCCACCATCATTATAAAAGGTATAGCTTTACAGCCTATTTAAGGGGACCACTTGAATAATAGGAAAAATCCCTTATACCCCCAACTTTGATCACAAGTCACAATCACTTTGAGGCATGTATGTACTTATTTTTCATGGCCAAGTGGACCACTTGGATTATAGGAAAAGTCCCTTATACCCCATCTTTAGTCACAACCATTTCATTGGCATGTGTATGTACTTTTCTTGTGCATATCTAGGAGATTATGACTATAAGGGCAATAGTAATGGTGGCTCATGAATATAAGCATCCCTAAATGCCACGTAGGCTAGGACCGCATGTCCAAAAATCTTCTTCCCCACAATGCAAAGTGGCTTTAGGGGCATCATCTGACATTTTATATTTTAGCCCTTGGTATTTTTTTAGTTTACATGGGAGTTCAAATTTAAATAGAAAACACCCTAAAATCAAAAAAAAATGTAAACCATTCACACCCAATCTACACTCACTCAACCCCTCCCCACCCCTATGTCGACATCAAGGCGACGAAACTCCCCTCGTTGACAATGGCGTTTCGAGCGTAAGAACTTGGCGGTGCGGCATGGAGGAGCTCATTAGCGGTGGGGAGTTCAATAGGCGGAGATCTGGTCGACAGCATTCACCTCTCCACCTACCGCCTAGGCGTTCTCTTCTCGGGCCATCGACAAGCTTTCCTAGCATAGATTGAGGCAGGAACCGCTGTCCGGGCACGGTCTTGAGCTCCTTCCTCAGTCCTCATCCGTCCCCATCGTTGCTCCCCCGACAGATTTGGTTGCGTCCACCTTGATATCTTCTCTTATCCTCCTCGGCACGACGACCCCAACGACGTCCAACTTGGTGTGGAAAGCCACACGGTCATCCATCATGATTCCCACGAGTATGCAACCTCCTTTTTCATCTTCTTTGACTGAGCCACCTGTGCCTTACTGCAAGACACGAGGGGCACTCCTCTCTCCTCCACGTCAGTATCACTGGTACGTTGTTTGGCAGTAATATTTGCCATGTATGAGCACTGCTACTATCTATGACATGATAGAATAGTACCAAATTACCAAGTAACATCTTTACCATTGTGGCTACTTATTTCCATACTGTTTCCCTACTTCATTCAAATATCTTGTTGGAAGCTAAGCGTTTCTAAATATAATTAGTTTATTTAGTTGTTAGGAGCAGCGCATGCCTTTTTCCTTAAATTGCGAAAATACACGGTTGTAGGCTTGTAACGTCCTTTTACTGAGAAGGAGAAAGCTTTCTCAAAACCAGAAACATATACACACAACAATTCTCAATGGAGGAAAGAAGCCTCATGAAGAGAAAAAAAAAGTGAAAAATCTGGTGCTGAAAATCAAGATGAGTGAGTGGTGATCACAAGGGAGTGTTCCTCGTTTGTATCCCAAATTTGTGGGGATCTCCCATGATAGTGTCGGAATGGGACAAAGCTGAAAATGGTGATCCCTAAGCCCTACTAAGCCTTTGGCCGTCTCTCTCAAGTCTCAACTCTCTCAACTCGCCTTCGCCTGCCGTGCCGTCGATACAAACGAGGCGCGCGACCGCCTCTCCTCTTTCCTCTTCTTGCGCTCAATAAGACACTCGCCACTCCACCCCCACGCATCTCTCTCTCTCCTCTCCGCCGCCGGCCACGCATCTCTCGCTCACTCGTCGGCTGCATCCATGGCTGCTCCCATCACCGCTGCCAGATCGGCCGTCTTCCCTGCGCATCGGGTTCAGGTGCCCAGCTTTCTTGTCCCCTTCTCCCACTCATTTATTCCCCTATTTTCTTCTTGTTCAGTTTAAGTACCATTCTCAGCTAGCCCGCCTGCTCAATTTGTGCCGCAGCAAAGCTCTTCCTTTTATTTTTCAAGCAAAGGTTGTTCATTTTCATTGTAAGAGCTACATTGCGTTCAAATTTCTTAGAGGACTTCTTTTGGATGCGCTTACAGGTGATGGGCGCAATGCTCAATCGAACCTCAGCTTCTTTCTCTGGGCAAAGAGCAAGCTTTCCGTCGATTCGGTTGCAGCCGGTCCCAAAGCGCTTTCAGGTGTCTTGTTCGGTATGTATCACTGTCATCTTCTTTGCTAAACTCCACCATTGGGGTTCGACAGTATATTCACTGCTAACTATAGAGTATAGACAGTGCTTGAAATTTCATATGCTTCAAACAAAGATGAAATGCACATTTCTTCCATATGGAAATCAACTGAACTAGGATTACTTTCTGTCATGAATGTAATTTTTGCCACTCCAGATGTTATTGTACTACATGTTAGTTCAATAAAGTCCTATACTACTTTCCAAGTTCCAACCCTGTGGTTTCCTGTCTTTCTGAAACCACCACAAGGGATTCTTCACACACGATACAATGCCAACAATCTTCCCTGTGTTTTGATGTACCATGCCATCAACTATTTACTATTGCATTTTACATTCCTTTTACTTCATTTGAAGGGGATATTGAAAATTATCAGAGATGGTGTATAATGTTCTTCCTAATAGCTCCACCTCTCCTATAGCTGGAGCCCAATCAAATGGTTTCAGCTCCACCCAAAAAGGAGTGGAACGGGTGGAGAGATCTGAAAAAATGAACTAGAAATGTGGAGTTCGGTTCGGGCAGCTCCACAACTCCACTCCTGGAGTTATAGTTAGGAGTTGGAACCCTAATTTTCCTACTCTCTGCTAGCCTGATACAGTAATTTTGGATGGTGATTTAGCAGTAATAGGCTTGAATAAACTTATCTCCTGTTATTTGGTGCCTCCATGTCTTTTACGTCCTCTTGGTTTGTGGCCTTATGTGAGCCTGATACAGTACTGGCTATAATGCCGATGTTTTATGTTGTCTGAGATTTTTTTTTTTTGAAGAACCATGTTAATTAGTCAAAGATCCACAGTGACAGCATAGCAAACATTTTTACACTCCTATTACTTGGTTTGAAGGGGGATAAAGAAAACTATCAGAATGGTATATAGTGCTGTTCCTCGTTAATTGTCCTACTCTGCTAGCCTGATACAGTGCTGACTAAATGCTGATGTTTTATGCTGTCTTAGATTTTCATAAAAAAGAACTATGTTACTAGTCAAAGATTCGCAGTGACAGTATAGCAAACATTTTTATGGCAGGAGGAATGGTTTTAAGAAATTCGAACAACCTGTTTAAAGATCTAGAGAGTTGCATTCGACAGCGAAATTATCCTAGCCTCCAAGAGAACTGCTCAGTTTTGATGGCTATAGGATTGTTACCTTTGGAAGAATTTTCCAGACTGTTTGCAGATTTTCAGTGTGTTGTCGTGTGCCTTCATTGCTTAGCCATGTTCGTATTTACTTAAAGCATTATCAGGACTGATTCTGCTCTCATGTTGTAATTTCTGTGCATATCAGTTTATGATATGTCCCTGACAATTTATGCAAGATATTTCAAAGACTTAGCTTGATGATTTATTTTACATTATTGAACAGGCCAAACAAGACACTATTAATAAGGTTTGTGAAATAGTAAAGAATCAGTTAGCAGTAGCTGAAGGCACTACTATCACTGGAGAAACGAAGTTTGTGGACCTTGGGGCTGATTCACTTGACACGGTAATCTTTTGAATTAATATTCATTTAAATCACCTGGATTAATAATAACTGAAGAACACTATTATCTAAATTACCTGGACTGTTTTATTAATGTGTTCTGCTCTAAAAAACATGGGAGTTCAGGACTCCTCTCAACTTGCCCTTTTCCTTGTCTATTAACCTCATGCTTCCTTACTGAAAGTCTACAGTGATCTCTGATATTTTTCGTGGCTCCAATTAGTATTAAAAATGTTTCTAGTCAACATCTCTCCTGGAATACTGTTGTTGCTCTCAACAACACATTTTTTGCAGATGCTGCAGGTCGACACCTTCCTAGTCATTGTATAAATGAATTTATTCTCCGTTTGTAGTGGAATGAAGAATCAATTCCATATCTAGCTTATTATTCTCTTTTTTCCCAGGATCTAGCTTATTATTCTCTTTTGTCCCAGGAATGTGGTGCCTTTTTCTTTCTTTGAAAATCTCAGGAATTTAGTACTGCTGCCTGCAGTCATGATGCCTCTGGTTAGTCTTTATGTGTATTTTGATTGATTGTAGGTGGAAATTGTGATGGGCCTTGAGGAGGCATTTCAGATCACTGTCGACGAATCGAGTGCGCAAGTGATTCAGACAGTGGAGGATGCTGCTACACTTATCGATAAACTTGTGTCAGAGAAGGATGCTTAGTTTTGCTCATTGGTGCCAGGCTCAGTTGTACTACCACAAATCCAGAAAGCAGTTACGGGTTATGCCTATGAATCTCTTGTTGAATTTAGCGAGCCTCCGCCAGTATTTGTGAGTGTTTGTTTGTTTCAGAGATTTTGAATAAATGCTGGAAAATATATTAGTTGTTTCCCTGAGGCTGAACGCCAGTGTCTCGCAAGAATGTTTGATATGTGCCGCAGAATTGCTGAACTTCAGTTCAGAACTTCTGTTAATGAGGAAGTGAAGTGATATCTGCCGCAGAGACGCTGAGCTTCAGTTTGGAGCTTCCAGGATTGAGGAAGTGAAGTCTTGGATCATTCATAACCTAATTGTTATGGCTGCCATAGTTTCGCGTTTACCTGGGCTGATCAGCCTAAACAGTTGTTGCATTAGAGCCACAAGGAATCTTGACACATTGAGCTGCTGTTTAGGTGATGGTGTGCCAAGTGGATGAGCTGAAAAAGCTAATCCAAAACAGAAATTCAATGAGCTGTAGATGAAGAGCCTAAACAGCATAAGCCAACCGATTGCTGCCTATGTCTCTCCTGCAAGTCTATTACATTTCATCTTTTGGACTTTCCTTGCCAAACAAGTTTAACATGTATCCATTCCAAAACAATGGCGGCTCGTGTTGCCCATTACTCCCATGACAGAGCCATGCCTATCCAACAATCAAGTTTCCATACAAAACATTTTAACCGGACTAAGCTAAACTGACGTTAGGAATTAGCAGGACGGTTTGGTGTCTTCCAGTTCTTCATTAACCTAGCATCCAGGCCTTCAGAACTCAAATATCATGCTGCATTCTCGGCTACTGAGAGAATGGCTCTGGTTTTGGACAGAAGTTTCTCACCATCTCTTCCGTCACATCGCTACATGCATATAGGCAACGAAATTAAAGCAACATTTGAAAACAAACCATGTTCAGCGAATTTTCTACAGTAGCATATACATAGAGTTATCCTTACCTATCAGGTGCTTCTTCTTTGCTTATAAGCGAAGCATTCTTGGACAAAAGAAACTGAAAAAACTTTGCATCATCAGCCGTCTTATATTTCTGGTAGAGCTTAGTAAGGAATCCGTTATATTCCTTTGGTTCCTAAGGGAAAACAACATCCAAGTTAAGTGGGTAACTGAGTTTTCACAACACAACAAAGGGTTGTATATAACTACTATGCCATCAAATGAAAATAACCATAGGAGAGATTACCTGTTCAATGATGCAGGCCTTCCGTAGAGCAACAAGACACTCCAGTGCCTTTTGGTGATTATCCCCGTCGCGGGTATCCTGTATTAAAGCGGTTATGTACTTCTGCATCTCTACAGTTGCCTTCTGAACCCATGTTGAGCTAGATCTCTGTGCCAGCATGGCTTCGAAATCTTGAACAGGGTTATGATCGCCAATCTCAACCTTCTCTTCTGCGGGAAATAGAATTTCTGCAATCCCAACCTTCTCCGCAGAAGGTTCTTCTAACAATTTAGCTTGATCATCTGCGGCAGTATAAGTCAATCTGTCCTGTGTCCGTGCTTTCTTTTTCTGTAATCAGTCCAAGAATATTTAAAAAATTCCCCAAAAATACTGTATCAAGCCAATACCACATATAGTAATGTTATTAACCTTAGGGTTCTCCTTCAGCTCAAATGCATTGCCTATTTTCTTGATTACCGGTGCTTGATAATCAATGACATCTGGATCAGGTTCAGTTATCCTCTTTAGACATTTGTCGAGTGGTGGGACATTTGCATCCGGCTGCTTTGACTTGAGATCAAGGAATTTGTAGAATCTCTGAAGGGGTAAGTGGCAAGTGAAGCTTAGTCAACAAAAAAAGGATATACACAAACGAGGAGCATCAAAGTACAGATGTCAAGTAATATAGAACCTATTAGTACAAACTCAGAAGCAAAAGAAAAGAGTGCATTGCCTACAGAAAAACATTTACAGAACATACTCCAATGAAAAAGTGAAAAGGAGATGAAAAACAGCTTAAGGTATATATGAAAGAATAATATTAGAATATCAAAATTGGTTTCGATGGATAGCAATGTTCTAAGAAAGAAAAGCACCTCCAACATGGGATTCGGTGTGAAATCAGGCTTAAGGATCTCCTCCCTTCCAGGCGGAGCAAGATCTAACATCTTCACCAGGTTATCTGCAGCTTCCTGCTGTTCCTCAGTAGGCTGGGATGATGATGGCAGGCTGCTGAAGGACCGAAACTGAAACTCTCTGATGTCCTCAGCAAATGGAAGTATATTGAAGTAAAACGAATCCGTCTACAGAGAAAAGTAACAAATAGCTTGAACATATGCAATCATCCATCAAACCCTACAAGTATAGGCAGTGAGTAAACTAAGCACATACAACATTTTTTACTGATGAAATGTTTGGTGTCAATACACCCAAAGCAACATTCCCTTGACCATGCCTCCACACACACCGTAAAATTGCAACCTTGTTCATTTCACTCATTGCTCTAGCTAAGGAAGAAACAGCAACAATTGCTTTTGTATTTCCTGGTTCTGGTACAAAGGAGAACACGTCTTTCATAAAATAGTGCCTGTTAAAGTAGAAAAGGAGGACTGTGTTACTGACTAACCATTACTAATATTTGGTCTTAAAACTGCAATATAGTAAAGATATTTACCATTAAACCGATAAACATGCCTAAATCACTTTATCTTTACAAACTTTGGAAATAAGATACTTTCAAAAAATAAAAACTACATTACCATTTACCCCCTGGCATTCCTTGGGGATAATCAGACTTTGACCCAGTACAGATCTGGGTTCCATAACAAAGCATATACGTATATGCAAGGATTTATGATTGATTGATCGCACCAGACCATGCATTCGTATAATGTTTTCGTGAAGAAACCATGCCATGCACCATTTCCAATCCCCAGAGGTTTTTTACATTATGATAATAATCTACAGCTTAAACTCAAATACAACAAGATAACACGGAACATGCGCTCTTCTAGCATTTATATAGTCAGAACTGCAAGTAGTAGCTACTTAGAAAGAAAGTATGCCCAAACCGGCTAACTTCATAGTAATGCTATGTCGTGATCGTTTCGCTTTTTCTAATACACACAAACCAAGCAACGAAAAATTATTTGCAAGTAAAACTTTTACATTTGGATTATTCGTGGTTTAAAATCCAAGGCTGAAAAAAGACCATGATGAAAAAACTCCAAAATCAAAGTCAAATTAAGCTTCAAAATTCAGATTTTGGCTTATTCTGATAAGGATAAGTGCAAACGATTGGAGCTCTAATTGCTAATAGTATCAGTGAGAGCAAAATTTTCTTTTATTTATAATGTTTTATTTCTTAATATCAGATCAATCTCCAATTATAAAGTACATAGATTAATTATTCATGCTTAAATGGTCAAATGGATTTATTGGTATGCTATGTCTTCAAACAAGTACCTCAAACAACTTGAATGCTTGTGAAATAAAATGTAGAAGTGGCATCAGTGAATAAAAAAAACAATAAGGTCCAAAGAACAATATCCTATACCAAATAAAAAGTTGAAGGATATAGGTTACCGGGATATGTTGGATCTGTTTGTAAAACCTAGAAGCTTCACACCTTTCTCAGGTTTGAATTTGACAGCCTCCCATTCAGCAGATGATATAGGAACAACTTGTGGACCATAAAGATATCCTTTAATTCTTTGATCTGGTGGAACAACTGTGTCTGGTTCTAGAACACTTTTATACTCATAATCCACTTTGACTTCATGAGAAGCAAATTTATCACTTGCGGGAGCCTTATCTGAATATTTCTTCAAAGTGGGGAATTTCTCCTCAGATGTTTTCTTATAGACCCACACCTGTTCAGTGTTCACAAAGGTATCAGATAAAATTGCAAACGGATCCACAATTAATATAAATTTCTCCAACTGAAAAACAGTACCCCCACCTTGATTTTAAAGTTAGAGCTCACTTCCAAGTCTCCCCTGAAGACAGTAACTGGAAGTACATTTCTAGTCCTGAGAGCACCCAAGAGTGATGTTGGGCTGTCAACCTGAACTACCTTTGTTACTGACCTCTCTCTGAAGTGATATAATAATTGATCATTTTCATCCATTACAGCATTGTGAGGAACTCCAGACTCTCTAAAAACAATACAGTCCATCTTGATTTCGTGTCTTTTCATCTGGTCTGCAATAGTGTCTACCTGATCCTTTTTTGTCCCTTGGGGTGGATCTCTTAATGGATGTTGTGCATCAGTGATTAGACACATACGCTGTTTTCCCTTCATATTTCCAAATTTCCTTATCAGCATATCTAAACCAACAACAATGGCATCCAAAACTTGCCTTAGTCAAGGAATTACAGTATCTGATTTCAATCAAACTCCAGCAGTGTATAGAACAAAAAAATGTTCAACCACCACTATTATGGTGTAAAACAAAGAAACTATACAACTAGAAGACAGGAAAATCAATAGAAGATATAGAGGAAGTAAGTACAAAACATTTACCATATTCAAATCCATAGGCAGGAAGTACTATACAAAGAGCCAATAAGAGAAATCAAATGACAAGCAAAGAGTATGGATGGCAATATTACAAAAAAGACCTCAAAACGCAAACACTAAATAATGGACTGTGTGAGAATAATTTAAGCCCCAATGCTATAGATTTGATATAGCAACATGAGACACAGACAACAGCACGAAAGAAAAAATTGCTTCACAAATGAAATTCAAATAGGTGATGTGTGTTCATAATTATGGCAAATGCAGTAAGGGGTGCCTATGGAAAATAAAGTAAGGGGTGCCTAGTTAACAGTAAATTAAAAACCAAACATCAGTATATAGTGCTAGTTGTGGATACAGTCACCAGGGGAAGTTCCCCTTGGAAGGTTTTGTAGAGCATTTGTTGTTCCTTCATCAACAACTTTAATATCACGCGCCACCACCACATGGTTGTAGCCCCCAAGCTCCTTTGCGAGTTCATTGCATGTTTCTGCAAATAAAGATGAATCAAAGCAGTCAACACTCAACAGAAATTTCAGAAGCAAGAAATAAGTGAGCCAGAAAAGTTCATGTGTGGTGCTTAAATCTCAAGGAAAGGATTTTGAATATTGGTGTCTAAGCAGATCTGGCGTGTATAGAAACTTGAGAAGATGAGTTCAACTAGACTAGATACATGAAAGAGGAAACATTAACTGTCTGATCCTTCACCATTGTTAATCACATGCTTGTTGAGTTAAAGTATATAACTATGTCTTTACCCCTTTCAATTGTCAACCACATACCTGTTTAGTACAAGGACATAACTATGTATTTACCTCTTTCCATTGTCAATCATATGGTTTCTCAATGTATGCAGTAAAAAACAACAGAGAACATTTAAAGTGCAAACAAAAGGTTAGTTAAAGATTTGCATGTAACAATACCTTTAGTTCCAAAAAGGACAACACCAATCTCATCACTCTTATTATAAACTAGCTGCAGAGAGGGAAAAAAAAGGCAGGATATTAGCTTGACGCAATGATGGGTTACAACTACAATGAATTACATGTAGCAGCATTTGCATTTGGGGACTTAGAAGGTTGTCAGTGGAAATAGGTGTGTGCTTGCCTTCTTATGCACAAGGGTGGAGCAGATGTTCTCAACTTGTTGCAGCACGCCATGCATCGATGGCCCAACATCCAACAGCAAGACCAATGCTTCCTACATTAATTAATTAAGTAATTAGCAATAAAAAGTACCATTAGTAATGTTCGTACACAACCAGAATCACTGAGCTTGGGCCGTGGTTACCCAATTCTTATTTGGTTGAATTATGTAACATCCCTTGGCCATTCCCAAGCAAAGGTTTTGTCAGTATGGTGTGCAAGTAGAGGAATGGGAGGTAGGTTAGTATACAAAATGGATCTTAGATCACTGAATGACAACCGTATGCAAAAGTACATAATGATTGTTCGGTTAAACCCTAGGACGGGGGGAGATAAAGCCGATAAAGGAAGCGCATTTTTTTGAAGGGGACGGAGGGCATAGGGTTTAAGAAGGGGGCGAAGTTGGCGGAGTCGAATCAGGAAAAGGAGAGAGGGTGTTGGGGTACCTTGTTGCGAGCCATAAGCGCCGGCCACCGGAGAGGGGGGTCGACGACCAAGACTCGACGGCCGTGGCAGAGAGAGAGAAGAAGGAGGAGGAGGAGGAGAAGGGAAGGCGAGGTGATTTTTTTTTTAATTTTTTCGACGCGGTGCTGTGCTGCTTCTTGCTTTGCAAGGAGGCCCAGAGGAGAGGAGGCGACCAGTCACCAGCCGATGACCATCATTCCTCTGATCCGGACCGTTCGTTGGTTGACACCTCTCATTTCGCCTGGCCCATTAACAGCCCACGCAAACTGACCTCGCTATATTGCTTTTCCTTTTTTATCATATCGCCTTCGCCCCACTACAGATGGTGAATTGGCGATAAATCAAATCATTTCAGAGACTAGCAGCCGTAGCAGGGCAGTAAACACAAGCATGCGTTGCGAGGCAGTACGTTTGCCAACAAGTATAGCAGAAATGTTCATGTACACATACAGGATCGATCCACAATAAAAGGGAAAAAACGACGCCCAGCAATCAACAGCCGGCGCGAGATCTGATGGTTCCTGATTACACAGAGACAATGATACACACATCCAAACTGCTCAAAATCATGGCTCAACGGGCGGCTTTAGCCTGATCAACCTCCGGACTCGGTCCTTCTCCGTGTTCTCTAGCAAACCCTGCATCAACAACACGTGCATTTTATGTAACAAACCGCAATATCATCAAACTCTAAACTAACCACTCTAAAGTACAATGAACCTCAAGCTGTACCTTCCAGACAATCTCATCAAGGCACAGGCAGATCCTCCCGTATTTGTCAAGGAAGAGGCGCTCCGTAGGAGGTTTACCACACACATCTTTCACTGCCGACGTGATTGCAAATATCACCTCGGACACTAAAGAACAATAAAATGGGGGGTATCAACCATGAGTTCAAATGATGTGAAAGTAGTAAGAAACCAAACTAGAATATCTCTCTTTTACATGAGGAAACAAATATCATAAACAATAGAGACAATGTACATGCATGAGTTCATAAGATGGACACTCACAAGCAAGCTCGTCGTATTCATCCTTGCCGACAATGTACAGGCAGACATCCCCAATCATGGTATAAACAATAGAGACAGACCTGAATAAAAGGTGCCAGTATGTCACTAAAAAAAGGTGCAAGTAGTAAATAATGATGGAGCAATGATGTACTATTTCAGATAAACAAAGGATTTATAGGAGAGGTCAACCATGATTCAGAAGGACAACATACACTAAAAATCAATGCAACCATGGGATCCAATTAACACTCAGTGGATATGCATGCCCTACTTCACTTCCTGTAAACACATGCTCAATCAATCCTATGGATGCCATGAAGAACATTGCCGTAATCTATTTGTCGAGGCTCTTTCATCAACCGAGTCTGGACACTGCTCAGACAGTGGGTAAACGTGCAATTCCCCATACCAGGGGAAGAGGGTCATGAGCTGATCGACTGGTGGCTGGGGGCAAGAATGAACTTCCAAACTCAATACAGGCCGGCTTTCGACTCGCTGGTAATGCTCACAACCTGGTTTGTGTGGAAGGAAAGGAATAATCGAGTGTTCAACCACATCTCCAAGACAGCGTCGAAAATACATGATGACATCCGAGAGGAGATTTGGGTGTGGAGAGAAGCAGGCATTTTTAAAGAATGTAATTAGCTGTGAAGATGTAGAGTAGACTCAGTCTCAGTTTTGGGACTGAGTTTCGACAGTTTATTGTCGATTTGTAACTTTGTAACACCCCTCTTCTAATCTTAATAAAATTAGGTCGGCCAATCTTTCGGCCGACCTGGCAAAAAAAAAAAACTCTGAAGTTTAATTCTAAAAATCTGGCATTGTGACCTGAACTGGCAATAGAGATGGCAAACTGGAAAGCATAAAGTTAGGCTTCAGGCGTTTCCTTCTTTTGTTCTAGGACATTACCTAGGAGAAATCTTAATGGTGGGATGGCACCATTGAGGAGTTCATCCTTAGTTTACGTTCTCAGCACTTGTTCTGGAACTATCCACTTTTGTTAATACAAATTGTAGGGGTTCAGTCTCTCTTTTATAAAAATGAAATCAAGTTGATGCTCAGTATGGCAGCATACTGGAAAGCAAATAGGGAGATGAATTAATTATTCCTAAAATAAATTTCAACATAGGCACATCAAGGAATGATGTTAACACAATATTGCTATTGTACAGTTATATGGTCACAGGATATGATCCAAGTAACGTAGATGGATGCTAATAATTAGCTCATCGCTAAATACTCCAACCTTTTGGTAGTACCATCTTACTTGCAGTAGAAGTAATAATGTAAGGATTAACTAGGGTAGAATGTTTAGTTAGCAAAAATGCATAAAAACTACATGTCCTCTACTAGCAAGCAGTTAATTGAAGGGGGAAAAATGATCTAGCATAATCATACTTGTGGGAGGCAACGAGGAGCTCCTCG
This sequence comes from Leersia perrieri, assembly GCA_000325765.3. NCBI lineage: Eukaryota > Viridiplantae > Streptophyta > Magnoliopsida > Poales > Poaceae > Leersia > Leersia perrieri. The sequence goes on along the minus strand of CM002481.1, from coordinate 29,358,605 downwards.
TTCTTTGCTCCCTTGAGGTTCTCGGCGCCAAGCTTGACGAGGAAAGAACGCCAGTGCAGCCTTTCCTCCGCGGGAACCCCATGGAAGCTGCAAAAATGGAGCACCCACAAGCATAATTGGTAAGTACGGGAGCATCAGCAACAGCAGATGTACGTACTCCTATTTTTTTTTGGAATAAATTGATTGTGAGGAATTTCGCCGCGACGAATGGGCAGATCTGCTTCAGAAGGTGAGGCGAGATCCCAAAGGCGTGGCAGGATATGAGAGACAGATCATGGAGGAAGGGTGAGGAGGGGATGCATACCGCTCGATGAGGATGTTGCCATCGGAGTTGGAGAAGAGCACGGCCAGTATCATCTTGCCTTGTCGATCGCCGGCGCTGTCGACTGCGTGCCTCTCTCTCCGGCGATGATTCGCCCCCTTTGCTCGATGGGAAGAAGAAGAGAAGTGGAGAGAGAGAGTACTGCATGGGCCGGATCCATGGGAAAGAAAAGAGAGTCAAGATGGGCCGGCTCAGCTAGACTGTGGTATTGGCCCTTTTACATTTGGACAGCCCATGTTAGTTTTTTTTTATTCTTGAGAAGGTCTTATGGCGCGCACTGTGGGTATTCTTCTCTTCATTCACACATGGCATGAACGCCAAGCAAGCTGAGACCTGAGATAGTGTAAGATTTGAGAAGTGCCATTCTTCCAGATATATGCATACAAAACCATAAACTGTGAGCTCATTTTCAGAGTGCCCTCACCACTAAACTGGAATCTCCTCTTCTATTTCTGTCGCCTGCCTCAACACAGGATGGCAGGGATCCATCCCCACATACACATCACACAACTAACAAGATACATGCGCTCTCTACTGGAGTATATAGCATTTGAGAAGCAGCATCCAGATTTGTGTACAAAACTATTATAAACTGTGATCTATCCATTTTCAGAGTGTCCTCACCTTCAATAATGTACTAATCGATAAATCAGCTGCTACTTTATTGGTTTATCTGCTAATGCATATCACTTGTCAAGCTTCCTACAAACTAGTATACAAAAATATGAGAATTGTTGGCTATGGAATGTGTGCATGCAGAAAACCATCTTTCCTCCCAGTTCCAGTAATTGGGAGCATTTCATTTGCGTCCAACCAAACCAATGAGCCATCACGGCACGGCCCCTGTGTCCAATCAACAAAAAACCGGCGATCAGTGATCATACTGCAACAACCGGCGATGACCTGTTGTTCTGCAACCAAGGCAGGAGATCATCCCTGGTGCTGATGAAGCTGCCAAGCTGAGACTCGCTGGCATGAAACGGCGCCGCCACCTGCTCAAGATGAGCAGCAAAAGCCGTGGCCAGCCCCTGCGCGAACTTGTGGGTGCTGGAGCCAGTGTACACGCTGAACGTCTGTGGCAGAGCCTCCTCCTTCTGCTCTGATATGGTCTTCATCCAGTCATCGAACGCCGTCTTAGCTGCGCCCACGGACAGCGACCGCAAGTCCAGCGACCACTCCTCATCCTTCCTAGTTTGGATCTTGGAGTACAGGCCGTAGACCCGGGCGAGGCGGAACAGTTCCACTGCCCTCTCCAAAGGGTACCCATGGTTGCAACATATGTCGATCAGGCAGTTGCAGTATGGCCGTCGCACCTCAGGGGCCGCGGCGTTCAGTATGCGCTTCAGCTCCACCGTTAGATCGTCGATTCCCACCTTGGCATCTCTGAGCATTCTGATCAGCTTCACCAGATCACTCCTCACCTTCTCTAGGCAGCCAAGCATCATCTCCGTCTCCTCCCCGTTGCTCAATGCGACCACGGAGAGCAGGCACCCGCAGAGCCGATCATCAGGCCTGAGCCCCTTGGCCATTCCCGCCTCTAGCACCTCCACCGCGTCCCGTATCCTCCCCGCCTTCCCCAGGCACTGGATCACAATTGTGTAGCTCATGATGTTGGGCTCGATTCCACCCTCAACCATTTCCGCAAACAGCTGGAGCGCGCGATCCGCGTCCCCGCTGCTCCCGTAGATGTTGATCATGGCAGTGTAGCTCCACTTGTCCGGCTTCGGCACGTCGGCCATGTCAGTGTCATTCATCTCGCTGAAGAGCTGTTCAGCCTCGGCTACTAGCCCCACGTCGGCGCACATGCTGAGCAGAGTGTTGCAGAGGATGCTGTCAACGGGCAGCTTCTTCTCCCGCATCTGCTCCCAGAGCTGCAGCGCGTCGCGCCCCCATCGCGCCCTGCCATAGATCTTGGCGAGCGCGGTGAGCGTGCGCGCATTGGGCTCGACGCCCTCGGCAGCCATTTCGTCGAACAGGCTGCGTGCGAGGCCGGGCTTGCCGGTCTTACCGAGCGCCTCGAGCAGCGCGTTGTAGACGAAGATGTTGGGCTTGACGCCGACCTCGCGCATCTCCTTGAAGACGAACTGGATGCCGTCATAGTCTCCGGCCTCGCCGAACATCTTGGCGAGGACGGCGAAGGCGACGTGGTCGGGCTTCCATCCGGTGCCGCGCGCGCGGTCGAAGAGCGCGAGGACCTCCTCCTTCATGCCGAGCTGCGCATAGACATCGAGAATAGCGGAGTAGGTGACCTCGTCGGGGAGGACGCCGTCGGCAGCATACATGCGCTCGAACCACTCGACGGCCTTGCCGAACTGGCGGCAACGGCGTGCGGCGGTGATGAGCGTGGAGTAGGTGATGTTGTCGAGGGGAACACCAGAATCGACCATGTCGAGCGCGAGCCGCTCGGCCTGCGGCCACTGGCGGGCGGCGCGGAGCGATTTGAGGGCGACATTGAAGAGTATGGTGTCGAGGGGGAACGCGCCGGCGGGGAGGCGGCGGAGCCAGGCGAGAAGGGAGAGCGACTTGCGCCATGAGGGGTGGAGGTAGTTGAGGAGGAGGAGCGCGTCGGAGGCGGAGGGCGGGGAGGCCGGAGGGAAGAAGGCGTGGAGGGTTGGGGCGAGGTCGGCGTGGTCGGGGAGGGCGCGGATGGAGCGGAGGAGCGGCTGGAGAGGGGCGGAGGAAGGGTGGGAGGAAGGGGAGCGGCGGCGGTGGCGGCGGAGGGAGAGGACGTTGGGCTTGGGCTTGGATGGGTTCACCCAGGTTGGGTCAGGCGCGTGCTCCGTCGGCGTCGGCTTCCCGTGGAGGAGCCTTCGGGAGAGCGGCTCCAGCTGCTCGGCGAGCGACGGCGATGAGGAGGCGCAAGGTGGCTTGGGTCTCCTGGGATTGGCGGGCAGCTTGCCCGGAGGAGGGGAGAGGAAGAGGAAAGCCGGCGCGGCGGCGGGGAGTGGCGCCATGGCAGTGGATGGATGTGATTTGCCTGCCTGCCGCTTTGGATTTGGATTGGGTTGCTAATGCTTTCCCTCTCTCTCACGCGGGGACTGCTCCGGTGTCCATCTCAAGGAAAAATGCACAGAATTGATATCGGTGTGGGGCTCTTCCCTGCCACTTAATTTCATCCATAAAACCCCACATAAGTCAATTTTTCTACTTGTATTAACTTTTTTCTGCTATTTTTGGTTATGGATGGAATTCCTCGTGTCTCGTTGGCCTCCAACATGTCGCTACGGCGGTGAAAGTTGCCCTCGATCACCTCGGATGCAAAATCATATTTTTTTTCTATACGTACTCAAACCTTTATTAGATTGATTTGATGTGTTTATGTTTGAAACTCTAACAAGATATATAATATCTATGTTTAATACACGCTTTTTCTATAGGGTGGCAGGGGCAACTTTGGTAATTACTAAGCGCCATATTAGAGGCCCTCGAGGCATAATAAATTGAGCAAACTATAAAAAATCGTGAAAAAACTTAATAGATGTGAATTTAAAAGATAAATTGACTTGTATGGGGATTTATATATAGAATTAAGTTGTAGAAATGAGAGTAAAAGAACAAGTGACTTATGGGGATTTATATATAGAATTAAGTTGTAGGGATGAGAGTAAAAGAACAAGTGACTTATGGGGATTTATATATAGAATTAAGTTGTAGGGATGAGAGTAAAAGAACAAGCGACTTGTACGAGGGTTTTTGGATTTGTCCCTTACCGAAATGTTACGGGACGGGATAGGCTATAATCCGAACCTGAATTTCAGCCAATCCATTCCAAAATGGTATAATAATCACTCTATTGTCTAGCAGCTAATCGCCACATTTGAAATATATCCCCGGTCTAGAACATACTCCCTCCGGTTTTGTTTGTTTTACGTTGGTTAGCTCAAAATTACTGATGAAATGACGGATTATTTAACGATGTTCACTGCTTAAAATTGTGATATTTAAATTTTTCATTAAATTTTATTAAAATAAAATAATGGTCTGCAATATTCGATTGAACTTATTAGTTTAGGTTATGTGTGGCATGGAAAACGACATAAATTATTATCGCGTGAGTAATAAGTATTATAAACTTGACAAAAAGATTTATTCAAGTCCTTCAAACTTCTATATATACCTGATCGGTACCGGTGAATGTGACTTCCAAAACCGCTTCGGCTACGGATACACATTTGAGTCAACACACAACAAAATATATTTACTGTAATTACAACGGTAGCGATATTACAACCATCGGTAACAATCAGCCCGGCCCTGAAATATTTTCTCGGAACATAGAGTATATTAATTTTTGGAAATGAACTCACAAAGAAAAGGTATTTGTCAAGTCAATAATCTTAACATAAATAATAGTTTATGCTATAGTTTGCTACAGTACCTGGAATGATATGTGCTTTTCAAAAAAATATATAATTGCAAAGGTTACAGTCAATACTCTCTCTTTGTCAATATATAGGGGATCTGGATCAAAAGATAGTTGTCAAGTCAATAATCTTAGGGACAACTAATTTTGTTACTACAGCTCTGAGCTCTATATGCATGTATCATCCTGTCGTATGGATCAAGATCAGCTGAAGTGGCAACTGCAACTTAAGTGGTTGCACTGAGTGGCGGAGACGGGGGGGGGGGGGGGGGGGGGTTGGCCACCCCCATTGTTTCAGAATTTACATTGTATTTGTATTTACTGTAACTTAGCATATTTTAGAAAAAAACTTTACATTGTTAGCCCTCTTTAACTAAGAATTTTTAGTTTTTCTGGCTCCGCCAGTGATTGCACTATGGTTATTATTGGTCAACCCAAATCAATTTGTCGAACACTAGTGTCTTGATCAACAAATTAATATATTATTGGACAAATAGAGGGAGTGTATGTGTTTACATGAGGTACACGAGGTCTTTGTTTATCCAAAATTGGTACACGGGTACACCTTACATAAAACAACTTGAGCTAACTTTATTAAACCGAAAGTAGGCACGAGAAAATTCTTTTTTTTTTTAACCAACGTTGAAGTGGCATGACCGCACGAGTAATCGACCATGGATCGATGGAAGCATAAACTAACGAGTAGTAGACGCGCGCATATATATGACGATATACAGTACAGTAATATAAGTTAATTAACCTTCATAGCATCCATGATGTTCTTGCCGTCGAGCTTGCTGGAGACGACGAGCCTGACGTAATCCTCAACGGTGATGCTCCGGTATTTCGGCACGCCGCCGTCTCCGACCATCTCGTGGAGCGGCGCGTAGGTTGACCCGAAGGTGGCGGAGTGGAAGGCGGCGACGGACACCCGCTCCCGTGTGGCGTCCACCACTGCCCGGTGCTCGATGCTCTTGTACCTCCCGTTGGTCAGCACCTCGATGACGTCGCCCGCGTTCGCCACCAGCGCGCCGGCGATGGGGTCCACGCCCATCCACCCTCCTCCGCCGCCGCCGTCCGGCCTCCTGATCTGCAGCCCCGCCACCGTGGGGCTCACCTGCAGCAGCAGCGTCAGCCCGACGGCGTCCGAGTGCGGCGACACCCCCAGCACCCTGTCCCTCGCCGCCGGTGACGGGCATGGCGGGTAGTAGTTCATCCTCATCGACTGCGCCGCCGCGAGGCACGTCATGTCGCCGGCGTCGCGGAGCCCGAGGTTGAACGCCATGGCGGCGAGGAGGTCGCCGGCGACGCGCTGCGTGGCGGCGGAGTAGCGCTCCACGCTGCGGCGGAAGGTGATCAATTGGCCGTCCTCCGGCGGCCAGAATCGGAGGTCGCGGTAGGAGGGCGGCTGCGTGGCGAGGAAGAAGATGTCGGACCAGTCGAGCGTCTGGTCGTCGGAGGTGACGAAGGCCTGGCCGTAGCCCTCGATCCATCCCGGGCGCTGCGCGAAGGCGGACTTGGCGGCGAGCGGGAGGTTGAAGAAGGCCGTGACGTCACGCTTCATCTCCTCCACCGTGTCGTCGCTGATGCCGTGGTTCACCACCTGGAAAAATCCCCACTCCTCGCACGCCTGCCTCAGCTTCGAGGCCTCTTCCTCATCGCCGGCGACCAGCCTCCCGAGGTCAACCACGGGTATGATGCCGTCGTTGACCTGGTCAATGTTGGTGGTGCTGGTGGGGTCCGCGCGGAGGTAGCGGCGGAGGATGGTCGGCGTGAGGTCGTCGGGGCGGCCGGCGAGGTCTTGCACGTTCGGCACCGGCAGCGACCCCCCCAGATTCTCCGGCCTCTCCGCCGCCGACTCCATTGATCAACGTGATGATAATCTCTCTGCTTCTACTTTCTTTTTTTGTAAAGCGATAGGTACACACTCACTCCACTCAACCGGAATTCTTTGTCGAACATGACGTTGCGCACCATGGAACGATCGGCATATACTCCACTGGTTTTGTTTACTGCTGGTTCATCTTTTAGCCTGCATAAAGATGCTTTTGGACTTTTTCTTTGCTTCTACAGTATTTTTAATCATTTCCTTCTGTTTGCTACTACAGCTCTTTTAATCATATTTTGTCATATGTACCTGGAGTCCCGGAGTGATTAAGGGGCTGTTTGGGAGAGCTCCTCTCTAAGAAATTAGCTCCATCTTTAAGATTTTTTTCGCCAAACACTAGGAGTGGGGTAGCTCCGGCTCTTCAATTCTAGCTCCATATCCAAGTTTTTTCTGGAGCTCCTCAAGGGGTACTACACCAAAATCTGAAGACATATGTCCTCATGGAGATGGTAGAAAATTACCCACCAATGCCATCCATTAAAAAAAACGATTCGTCTATTCCTCCACCATACCGCACAACTCCTCCTCTCTTTCACGAAATCCATCGCACAGGCAGGCGCACGCCAGCGCCAACCCTAGCGCTGCCGCCGGAGGCTTCCCCACGCGCTACCGCCGGCGAGATGGACGGATACGGCGTCGAAGAGGAGATCCCTGCCGCCGGCGCCGCCCTGGGGCGTGGCTCCCAGCCGGGCGGCACCGCTGCATTTCGCCCCCCCCTATCTGTCCAGCAGCAGGTAATTGCCCTCAAATTTGGAAGAGTGCTAGTTAATCTGTGTGAAATAATGTGTTTTGTGTATGAAATTTGATCCATGGGCAAAACAGTTCTTTCACTCCTATCAAATCTGGAGCTGGATTATATCTCTCGTTACCCAAACAGGTGTTGGCCCCAGGAGCTCCATGGTGGAAAAGATTTCGTGGAGAAATGCTCATTTTTCTAGAGAGGAACTCTCCCAAACAGCCCTAATTAGATAGTCCGCAAGCCTGGCGTTCGTTGCAAATGGCACGGAATCATATCGTCTCCCTGCGATTCTTTTTGTTTTTTTCAAGTCGCCGGTACCGAGGAATGCCGGCCAGCTTTCATGCGTTTCTCACAGATCGAATTAAAGTACATTACGACATTTTTGTTTCGGTGGACTTGGATTTTAAAACTGACCAAATTCAAACAGCCATGGCCCAACATCAGTATGAATGGCCCATATAACCATAGCTTGAGTACTCCTGGTGGTGCATCTATGTATGGATCAGGTTGAACCCGATGTCGACGCAGATAGTGCACACGGGAGGCAGACGTGTCTGCCTGCACGTATCACTAAAGATGCACACCAACGGTCAAAGAGATGAAAACCATTAATTAATACACCTTGTAGGGCTCTATATTGTATAAACCCCAAAATATTTCAAGGGATTGATAGATTCACTTTTTTTAAAAAAAATGACATTAAAACAAAATTTGGCAAAAATTAAAATTTTGTGCTTTAAACTTTTTTGGTTAAAATAAGGCATGTTGGCATAGGCTACAAGCCTGCTCTGCTGCAAAGACTATACGACACAAATTAATCACCTTTGTCCTTTTGCGGCTGCTACTGCAACAAGGACAGCCAAACAAGCCCACAGTTTTCTACCATGGCGGAGCCAAAATCATTCAAATAAATTTGGTTTGGCATATTGAACAATGCATCTGAGACCTTATTAAATTTCAAATGAAAGCACACATTATTATGTGCGCTAAAAATTGAATCTCGGTGGATAAAGCTATATGTGCATATGGGATATGACCCTGTCATCTTTTTGTACTCGTTGAAAATATGTACAAACATGGAAGGAGAGCATGTCACTCTTTTTCACCTATGTATAAGACGTGGGCCTTTGCAATTTTTATTTTGCAAACCGCTTTGCAAATAATTCCGTACGTATTTCTATTTTCTCATGTTGTGTTAAATAAACTTGTTTCTTGTAGGAATTAAGTCAAAATTTAAACCATTGAAGGGTTTTAGGTTCTATCGTATGGGTTTTGACCAACTTGAGTAATCGGTTTGTGGCTTTGTACATATAATTTTTTAAAGTAAATTGTATGTGCAAAGCCACCAACCAATTACTCAATTGGTCAAAATCACAGTATAACCTAAAACCCTTAAGTTGTTCAAATTTTGGCTTAATTCCCACATGAAAGAAACTGAGTTTTTTAGCTTCTACAATTTCTCACCAACGAATTAACAACTAACAACTTAAATTTCCTCAAACATGCCCGAAGTATCCAGATTGAAAAAGAAATAGCTAAACACAAGCACGGCATCAGCTATTTATACAAACTATAATCCTTTTTGCAGGGATACAAACAGTAATCAATTAAGCTCATTACCACACTTAACACATCCATTTATGCCAAATGCAAGCACATAGGCTGCATTGGCACAGATAGTTGCTTATTTAGCTCTCTCACGCCAGTATGGATCGATATAATATAGCTCCGGTCGCGATCAGCCGGTCCGTTCTCTACAGGCCATACTCATATATGTATGACCAATTATATCTATCGAATATATATTTTTGGTTGGATTTAATATAATTTTGATTTGACCATGCATGACAGTGCTTTGCACCATTTCCGACGTCCACATCGTTCAAGTCAGGGGGCGTGGCTAATTGCCTCTGCAAAAATATATAAAACGATCAATAAAACAATTGACATATATGAATTTAATTAATAAAATTTAATCTATCCGTCTGTATGTTTGTATGAATTTACCTAAATGTATAAACGAATATACAACCTAATGTTGTAAATACTTAGACGAGTTTTGGTTTACATTTAAAATTGCGAACATCAATAATCTCTTGAATATTGAGCGTAAAAAAACGTGTACGTAGATTTTCATAAAAAGTACATTATCACAATATTGTAAGTATATTTTGATATAAAACTAATAGTCAAAACCTTGCAGGTTTAACTCAATCCTGGAATATGACCTTTTAGTATAAGATTTTCCTATTAGAATTTTTTAAAAGTTTTCGCCTGAATTTTACGACAAAACAATAATAATAATAATAATAATAATAGTAATAATAATAATAGTAATAATAGTAATAGTAATAATAGTTATAATAATAATAATAATAATAATAATACATCCCAAAATATAAAAACTTGTAAAGATTTGAGAAATGATTGTGATTAGTTGAGATGATAGAGTAGGCGATGAAATCTGATAAATTTGACTAAAAAATCTGATAAATTTTATCCCGTCATTTTTTCCTGCCTTTTTCTTATAGACTTAGAAGTGGGCTCGAGGGGCATTTGAGCACGTAAATTTGAAAGAGTGGCATTTAGGAACTGGCATTTTGAGAGAGTGGTAAATAGTAAACTCTCCCCCTTGGAGAGTATGAACAGAGGGAGTGGAAAAAAGTAGGGAGGAAGAAAAAGAAGTGGGTGCGAGAGGATGAAGAAGGGGGAGAGCACCCCACTTAAATGTAGCTGGATGTTTATGCATATATATACTGGTAACTTGCATACCGGCCTGTTAAATTATTGGCGGCGCCGTTAACGTTGTTGGCGGCGGCGCCGTTGGGGTGGCCGGCGGCGTGGTTTCCGTCAGCTTCAATGTGGGCAACGTCGACGTAGAGCTTATCGTAGTGGCGCCTGACGTCGTCGGCTGTCTTGCCGCCGACCGCCGCCGCCACCAGCTCCCACCGCCTGGGAGTGTCGATGTCGTACGTTGCCAGCGCATTCTCGAACCTCGCGTTCTCGCTAGCGCTCCATGACGCCATCCTTCGATCAGCTAGCTACACTACCTGCTTAATTTCTCTCTTAATTGGCTAATGTATGCACACAAAAATATAGGCCGGGAATGTCTGTATCCGTTTCTTGCCTGCTGCTAAGAACAGATGGTTGCATGGATTGGGTGTATATGGCCTCTATTTATAGCTTAGATATACAATAAGACAAGGAGATTAATTAACTAAATTTCGCTGCTTAATTTAATTGCAACAAGCATGAATCAAAATATGCTGGTAGTACCGTACGTACAAATTGTTGATGGAATAATGCGTATCGCACATGAATATTGTACGCTCGGTTAATAAGCAAAGAGAACATAAAGGTAGCTAAAGCTACTACACGGCAGAAGGCTGCAGCCATCACATCGCATCGATCGATCGGAAGGCCGGCCGACCACAGAGAAGAAAGGTCATAGTAACAATCAAGAAATCATGCAAATATTCTATCACCGGACAGCACAGCGCGCTATACCTACCTGGAGTACCTAGCTGCATTCTCCGCTAAGTATGCTCCTTCCAACGTACGGCTCCTTCCATCGGCTTACATAGTACTAGTGTTCTCTCTGATCTTTTCTTTATGATGTTCATATTTATATTAGTTGGCTACATATATAGCAATACGAGAAATTTTACAGTTTCTGAAAGGTACCAAAATTTGTAAATATAATTTTGACAAATTTTACGGTACTTCAGAGTTATAGGAGGTACCAAAATTTTTACTGTAAATTTTGATATTTCTCAGTAGTACCTACTACCTACTTAATGATTCACTGATACAATACTTGTGGATTTTGTGCAGTCCATCCCTAGCGAGCCTGTTTTGATAACCTAACTTGATCAACCTGGCAAGTTCAGTTAGTGTAAGTCATCTTTTGAGTAGACATTAACTCCATGCTCTGAAACTACCAACACTAGTTCAGAGAGTCACAGCAGACCCGGAACACTAGTTGATATATTGTATATATACGTACGAAAGCAAAAGGCTAGGTCCCAACAAATTTGCTACTCACCAAGGCATTAGATTTAGAATATAATGCTACCTAGATTAATCATCATCATCTTCATCTCCAACTCTTATGCTCAGTTGCCTTTGTTATACGTACTGAAAGCAATACTAGCAAATCGTGTAGTGATTTGGCATGACCCATTACATATGTGAACCGGTTCCCCATTCCATCTGGGCAAAATACATATATAATGTGATTATAAACTTTGTCAAACCTGTCTTTATGCCTAACGATATCTTTTGTAAGGTAGTATATGTAAAGAAACGATATTAAACGGCAACTACGTCCAGCTTTTGGCTCAAAATATGCTTGTTTGGAGATTATGGGCACAAAAGAACATTCGATCGATAAGGACGAATTAATCCATTGATAGCTAGCTTCATTTGAACATATATTTGAAGCATACGCTCGCCTGATCAATTTGCAGCAACAGATAGATTCATCTTCCTTTATGATATTATATATATGCATGTGGCGATCTAATTGTGATACTGAGCCTATCAATTGGAGTGCTCATGTATGTGTGTTTCGTAAGATGGTAGCACCCACTAAAACCCTTAATTTTACACCGTTCGTTTGTCTTTGATCCAACCGGTTTCAGACAGGCATGCATACTATATTTCTGACAAACACTGGTATCTCAGTAACAAAGGCACGAAAATGCTTGTTTGAATAGGATGCGTTCCCATGATAATATACCTCGTATATACCACCCACTAAAGTTAGCTAATTCTTCGCCTTATATCACCTTGTATTGTCCACACAAATATAACAAAAGTGATGGTTCCTTTTCGACCACTCTTAATAATAAAAGCCGAATATATAGCGTAAGATAGATCAGATCATCAAGACGTATAGTGGTGCATCATTGCATCATCCAATCCGTGTTATTACACCGCATATATACCATCCACCAAAGTAAGTTGACTCTTCTTCTGCCTTATGCCTACCTTGTTTTGTCCAAACAAATGTAACAAAAAATGTGCTTCGCTAATTCAACACTTTACATGCTCCCAGAAGGAAGGAAATGAAAAATCAAGCAATCAAACAACAAACAGCAAACGCCAATGCTAGGATTCTCGTCACGAAAGTATTTTGCTCATTCATAATTTCATATCATGTGCACAAGTGCATATAAGTGATACTCGGTGTTCATTGATAATGCTGTAGCATCACCATGACAACTCCCATCATATGGCAGGCAAAAATTAACAAAGTGCAGTAGGTATTGAATAATGGTGCACCCAGAAAGAATAGTTCCCAAGTACAAAGACACAACCAGTATAACAAAGGGGTGCTTCTTAAGCAGGAGTTGCCCGCCTCCTGGAAGAGACAATCAGATTTCGTAATTCCACGTGCTCTCCGCTATTAGCTTTGGTGCTTTGCTTTGGTCAGACAGATCAAATGAAGTTGCAACCTGAAGAAAGGAGCATAACACACACAGTGGTGACGAAAAACATGGTCAGTAACCATAGAGTACAGGCTCCTCTAGAAACATCTATAGTGAAGCTAACATAGCAAGATGCTTTCAGAGTTCAGAAAGGAGCTAGTCAGGCTAGCAGTACATACACCAGTGCCCTGTTGCTGATTTAGAACACAAGTACCATCGGCATTCTTAATTAAATGACCTCAAACAAGCAGGCACCGAATTAGTATAACCAGCCAAACATTCGTCTTCTATAAGAGAAAGACCTGGAATCTTACTGGCTAGCATACCACAAGTTGGGCTAGCTAGCACTGATCCGAGCCTCACCACCTCTAACGTCTTAATAAACATCGATATGAGAGCTCCTCCTATCATACACAGCCCTTTTTTTTGTTCTTTGCCAATTGCCATCAATAGCACAATACTGTCACAAAATTATCGATACTGCCATCTGAAACACTAATCTGGGTTTTTTTTTTCTTCCAAATGATGGTTCTTGCACATCATCAATTTAATCAGTTTTTATTTTTTAAAAAATCATGTTTATGGCTTTGCGGGCACATTTGGAAGGAAAGAAATGCATGCATTTTCCAGAATGTAAGGCCGGAGGTAGATCATTGGTTTCAGTGTTTTTCAAATGAGATTCTTCTGCATATGTGCAGAATGAATGAGTCACTTAGATCCATAGATTTTGATTGGTTACAGCATTTGTAAATTTGGTAGATGTATCCCTGAACTCTTGTAAATATTTTCTTTTAATATATAACTACTAGGCAAGGTCTGGTGGTATTTTAAGCCAAAAAAGATTATGGTACTGCATCGAGGGGCACATATCATACTCTCTGCATGTGTGTGAGATAGTGAGAGAGAAAGATAGCTTTCTTCTAGAGTACAGTCAGCACTCTTCTACATCGGTTAAGAACCAATCACCTTGAACCATATTTGACAAAAATGTGCTACACAATGACCTTTTTTAAATTAAATAATATGTATGTAACATGCAAGTCATTTTTCTGCTAAGGTTGTAAGGCCAAAAGACCATCATTATCACATGTTATTTTGGAGATCCTAGGAGAAGTTAAAATGATGTATGCTGTATGAAGTGAAAGCAGCCCTGTGAAGAGAAATTCTATCCACCATACAAAAAAATACTGTCCATAAATACAGATCTATATATATTCACCTGATACATAGATCCTACTAGGATTTATGAACCTAAAGTGAAACAAACGAAATTCAAGAAGTACTCTGGCAAGAAACTCTAAAGGGGAAGGCAATGGCAGCTTAATAAACAGCCATATGATTGTTCTCTAGACACCCTAAACTCTTTCAACACATTTTCCAAGATATTTTTGAGAATAAGGTAGAAATTACACCCACAGGGCCCCAGTTTTATTAAACACAAAAGATTTCTTTATATATCGAACTTGTAAACATTTCTGAATCCACACAGATAACACAGCACTTTTAGCACACATACTTAAGAACATGGATCCACAGGCAACGACTTTTGGTGTTAAAGTACCATGCTGATGGATCAGAAGAGAGCATACCGCTGCTTTAAGTACAGTATCCATATGCAAGTGTGCGTCACATATTTCATTACATGATAACATTATCATTGATGATGTTCAACATCCTAAACACACAGTTTGTCATTTTCACGGATAGAGAAAGACCAGGATGAGAAGTAGTAAGATCAGTCTCCATAGTATTTACATAAAGCAAGCAAAATCCGAAACGACACCCAAAAAAGGGAGAAGTAAAACGATCAGTTAAGAGAAAAGGGGGCAGCACTTGATTTCAATGCCCAAGCAAATCCCGATCAATTGTTTGTTCATGGAAAAAAATCATTTGGAAATTCACTCAATCTTTTTTCATATAGATTTCACATTCTGAGGAGTTGTGCCTATTTTCCTAAAACAATAAGAAACAATGACCAACGCAAAACCATGTATATATGAAGCTTCATTATATTCAATGAATTTCATGACTAAAAGTTATTTTTATACACTAATTTGCAATTTGTTTGGGTGAGTACAGAAAGACTTTTTTTCAAAAAAAAAAAGGAGTTTTGCTCTGATGGATTCTACTGTCAGTAAAAATATCTTGGAGACTGGTTTATAAGGGTATATTAGTATTTTTTAAGTGTGTGATCAAGGGTACATTAGTACTTTCCTAATGTGTTGCAAATAATGAAAAGAATATGATTTTACCCCTCCATGACCATATTTTTCAATGCATAATATGGAACCTTGTTATTCCTTTCAGTGAATTTCAAGAGTAAATGTTGTAATTATTATACACTAATGTTTTTCTCTCGAGGTCATCACGCCAAAAAACTTGCAAATTATTTGGATGGATAAGAAAGATTTTTTTAAAAGAACTAATTTGACATCCGAAGGAAAGTGAGGTATACTAGTGGCTAGCTCACTGCATCCCCTAAGTTGCCACTCACCCCACAAATTTTTCACCCAATGTGTAGATATGTACTGCCACTTCACTATTTCCCGATGTTTGTCCTTGAGCAGTTGCAAATCATCGAGTTAGAAGCAACAGCAATTAGAGAAACGTGAAGAAGTCAGTACTAGTGAGAGTTGGGTCTAGTCCTAGACATGAAGAAACTAAGTTGTATGCCTACCGGCAATCCTTTCAATTTTGTAGTTGTGGTTCCAAACTAAGGTGTTGAACATTGGAAATCAAAGGTAAGGTGTGAAGCATCGCAAATTGAAACTGAGGTGTTGAATATTGAAATGGATGACCAGAGGATAAAGTGAGGAGGAGAGTGGAGAGTCACCTTGAAGGAGCCACCGATCTTGGAATCCCTGGTCCACTCGAGGGCGAGCAGCTTGGTGGAGGCGTGGTAGGTGCCCTTGACGGCATCCCCACCAGTGAACTTGCGGGTGACGGCGAAGTCCCAGGCGTTCTTGGCGGTGTCGAAGCAGGGCTCGATGGTGGTGAGGCGTTGCTCGCCGTGGGCGTAGGAGTACTTGACGCGGCATCCGCCGGAGCCGAGCGAGTGGGAGAGGCTGAGCTTGTTGGCCGGATCGAAGGCGAGGGAGCAGTCGACGGCGGTGCGGGAGGGCGGCGCGGCGGGGCCCACGGGGGAGAGGGTGGTGGAGTGGGTGTAGGTGAGGCTGAGGCGGCGGTCGAGCAGCAGCGCCGAGTTCATGAACTGGAATCGAACATCCTGCACGCAGCAGAAGAGGAGGAGGAAATGGGTGAAATTGCAGGAGATGGAGAGGAGGATACTAGCTAGTAATGAATCCCCTTGCCTTGGAGTGGGGCTTGAGGTCGATGAGGAAGGAGCCGGGCTTCTCGAGGGTGAGGGTGAGGCCTTCGAGAGAGGGGCCGCGGGCGAAGGCGGCGTCGGTGGCGGAGGCCTTGAAGCGGAGGTCGGCGGCGGAGGGGGTCACGGCCAGGGTCGCCGCCGCCGTCGCCTTGTCGCCCTCGTAGCGACCCTTCACCGTCGCCTTCATCGCCGGAGACCGGAGGGATCGAGCTTAATTTGCCTCGTAATCGCCGCCGCCGCCGCCCTATCCTTGTTCTAGTCGCCTTCACTTCTCTAGTCCTCGCCGCCGTCTTGCTCTTTTCCCCCCTCCACCAACCATCCATCCATCCATCCGCCCGCAGTAAGCTCATGTACGTGGGCCAACCCACGGCCCATATAAAAATGCAAAGCCCAATTAGGGCGCAACCGTCATCAACGTTGCTGCGTTGACCTTTTCTTATTTTCCGTTTCCCACGGTGGCCAAGAATGAACACTACTCCTAGAACGAGCAATTGGAGAAGCAACAGCCAGCTAGGTTAAGAAAATTCCTCACTTAAAAACAGCAGCAGCACCAGTTAACGGAAGCAAACTTGTAGCTGCATCAATCGATCGATCACAGTACATAGCCGTATCGAATACACAGCTCAATTAGGCCCCGAGCATCAACATCGTGCTTTCACTTTTAGTCGTTCGATTTCCAGTTTGTACGGTGCCCAAGCAAGAAGCAGAGCGACAGATCAGAGAGCAAGCCAAAGCAATTGGAGAAACCACAGCAGAAGCAGCAGCAACAACATCTGATCTAGCAGTTAGGCAAGATAATTCCTCAACCAAAGCATCATCACCACCATTCACCAACAACATTTAGCGGCAGCAAAGTTGTAGCTGCATCGATCGATCGATCACACTTCACAAGTTCACAGCAAACACTTCACAGGTAGTATCAAACTGGTCCTTAACATTCTTAACACGAGAATTAATTATTGTCGTTGATGATTATTATCCCAACTCTAGGTCCGATCCCCATCTAATCTCATCTCTGATTAAGCAAGTTTCAGGCGATGGAGGGATTAATCCAGACAGGCTCGGCGGCGACGGAGTGGCCGCCGGAGATGGCAAGGCCGGTGGCATCCCCATCGGCGAGCGAGTACACGCCAATGGCGTGCGGCACGAGCATCTCGACCTCCCTCCTCGCCACGTACACGCAATTCTCCCTAATCCCCGACCCCTCCGTCGCCGGCGCCGCCATGGACGCCACCGACCCAACGAACAGCGCCTGCCCGGCGAGCTCCTCCACCGTCTCCCACTTCTTCTCCGCCGCCGCGTACCGCACCACCTCCACCTCCATGTCCACCGCGTCACGCCTCACGCTGTACTCCCTCCTCACCACCACCAGCTCGCCGGCGATATCCACCGCAAGGTAATTCCACCACCGCCCCCGAATCCGCTGCTGACCACCGGCGGCGGCGGCGGCGGCGTATCCGACGGGATGCTGCACGGCGCGCAGCACGGACGCCGCCGCCACGCGCCGGCTGAGGCTGACGCGGTACGCGACCACCGTGCCGTCGCAACCCAGCGCGCAGAGGCGGCCGCGCCAGATCGCCATGTCCTGGAACCCTCCGTGCTCGGCACCGTGCTCGATCGTCATCCACCGGCCGCCGGGAGGCTGGATCAGCGCGATCGTGCCCGATCTCCCGAGAACGGCGACCACCCATCCGGGTGAGGTCGGCGGCGCGGAGAGCAGCATCTTCGCCACGGGGAACAGCGGCGGACGGGGGATCGCCACCGATTCGCCGGAGGTGATGTTCCATAGCGCGATCTCGCGGTCCTCATCGAAGGCCATCGCGAGCCAGCCGCCGATGTGGCCGCAGCAACGGGCGGCGGCGGCGGTGGGGAGGGCGAAGGGGAGGATCTCGGCGCGGCGGAGGCTGAAGAAGGCGAGGTCGCCGGCGGGGCGGCGGAGGAGGAGGCGAGGGGAATCGAAGGGGAGGTCGGAGGGGAAGGAGGCGCGGGCGCAGGTGCGCCATGAGGAGCACACGACGCGGGCGGTTACGCGGTGGCGAGGGCTCACCAGCTTCAAGATCGCTTCCAGAAGCTCCGGCGGGAGGTCTGCCCACCCGGATCCGCCGGAAATTTCAGAGCTTTCCGCCGTCCGCCGCCGGGGATCCATGGCCGTGCTCCTCTTCCCCTTTTTCTTTTCTTCCTCCTCCCTCCTCCAAACCCTTTTATTTATAAATGGTTTTGTTTTTATTTACCGGAGGGCGACCAGGGAACGGAAGTCCGTTCCAACGAACGTCGTCCCCTTCCTTGCAACGCCCTGACACCGTGACTCAGCGACACCGCTCCGCTGCGCCTCCCGCTCCGGTGCCCCTGCTCCCTGCGCCGCCGTCCCTCCCCTCTTCATCCCCAAACTCCCCGCGGCGACGGCGACGACGGTGACAGTGGTCCACATCCGTGCAGCGCGGCCTCGGGGGGCGGCCGGATCTGGACATCGAAGCCAGCGCGGTGATGGTACCGGCACCGCCCCTCGTCAATCCACACTTCTTCCCAGCGAGGAAGACGAAGGGGTACCACATTTTATGATACCCGGGGCACCTGTTTTTTTTTTACCCCGATCGGGTACCAGACCCAGTACCCAGGGTTCCATATTTTTGGTACTGGGGGTAC
>CM002481.1:29323944-29334218 GCA_000325765.3 Leersia perrieri | reverse complement strand
TATATATGGCACCATCGCAAGCTACATGTTCCACGAAAGAGCTATGCAAAGATATCTGCTTTGTGAAAAGAACCAAATATTGACTTTTAGTTTAGTGATGTGCTTAGGACGCACATCGTTCTCCTTTGGAAAATTAACATTTCTCAGCCTTAAAAATTAAATACATGGCCTAACTACTACGATCAACTTGCTAGCATATTGCTAAAAATAATATAAATTCCTATACACTACTCTCTCCATCCCAAAATATAACAATATATCTAAACTTCTCATGACTAGATTGACCCCTCCTAGATTACTACTACCTTTGTCCCTAAATGTTTGACGTCATTGAATTTTTTTACACATGTTGACCGTTTGTCTTATTTAAAAAGAATTATGTAATTATTAATTTTTTTCTATTATTTAATTTATTGTTAAATAGATTTATATATTTCATAATTTTTTTAAATAAAACGAATAATCAAACATATGTAAAAAAGTCAACGACTTAAAATATTTAGGAACAGAGGTAGTATATTGTGTGATGGAGGTAGTACTTTCAAAAACAATTCTTGCCAATACCCCCAATATAACGCAGGTGGTTGTGGTAAACCATCCCTGTGGGAGGGAGGGTGTGGGAGGGGGTGTTGTTGTGGATCGCTTGTGTAGAAACACATATCAGCCAGACAAATTATATGTCGCTCTGTGTTAAACACTGAATACATAGGCTACGGGTAATATGATTTTATATGAAATTAACAATCACATATATGTTAATGATATATATCCCTTATAAATTTAAAACAATAAGCACATATAACTATGTGATTTGATTTACTCTGCATTAAAAAAGATGGCACACATTTACGGGAAGTTTTGGTAATGTTCATACGTGTTTGTTTTTTTTTATCATTGGCTATCAACGGCATATATGCTCACGGATATGCGTGTGTAGCACATATGCAGTATAGATGATACATATTGTTGTATGTTTGTGGACTCATTGAAATTAAGGACATATTTGTGTCCCCTCCTTATATTTTAGTAAACCGGCCGATCGAGCACTTATAGTGCTACAGTATAAACTATGAAAAAGGGACAAAAACGAATTCAATGAATGCGCATATGGCCCCTGTTGTTTAATTGATGATTGTACTTATAGGCGTTTGTCTTTTTTTGAGGGGCAGGGGCCAAGAGGATGTAGCGTTTGATCGGCTAATCTACCGCGACGTTTCGTCTTATGCATACCGTTCCTTGCATTGCGGCACTCTCTGCTAGTGCTAGCGGCTTGTGGTAAATTGAATAATGTAGGCCATATCTTGGCAACTAGCTAGCGCTTGCATGTAGTTACTATACACGGCAGCAATTCCATGCATGTGTCAACGTACACTCAACAACGGGTCCAGGTGAACAGCGATTAAAAATAAACTAAGAAGCATTTCCTCCATATCAGAAAGAGTGTTTTTTTCGATCTTTAATACAACACTTTGGCCAATAATATTAAAAAATTATGTATTTCTAAATAAAAAATTACATATTACAATAGCATGTTTAATAACAAATATAGTAAAACTATTTTTACATGATCGATCTTTTTTATTTTTATATATTAAGGATTAAAGTTAAAAATATTTGACTTGACACTTAAAATATAGTCTTTTTGAGACCGAGGGGATACTAATACCAGCTAATAGTATATGTCCTTGTTCAGACTTTATTAATTTGTGTCTGTTCAATATATATTTAGAGAGTGCATATATAGGCAGGGTCTTCAAAATACAGATATGATTAAATTTTTTATCATAATATATATTTATAAAACCAGTAGTAAAACTATAATATGAAAAAAATCATACTTTATATCTGTGTGTACGTAGACATGTATAACGTTTTGCAAGTAATTAATATATTTATATAAGGCGTGTTTCCGTGACCAGATGGCAAATGAAGCAACCCGTTCTCAAATAAGCTTCTTGTAATGCTAGCTGAAACTGTGAAGCAAGTTTGTCCCAGATGGTCTTAATTAGAGAGAGGGCAAAAAATTAAATAAGAATGGATCTTGAAAAAAAAAATCATATCGATCGAGCTAGCTAGAAGTATATATACGTGCATGGAGCGCTAGTCTTTTGGACTAATAATAATGATGGGCACGTTCGACTGATTAGGCTAAAAATGGCTAGGCTGAATGATTTTTTTATATAAGTTGACTGGGCTGGCTGGAGCCAGCCAGCTGAACAGGGAGAATAATACGGATTATTTATTTTAAGCTCAAACAGTAGCTAGTACGTGCACGTAATGCATGCAGCAGTGTTGGTCGTTGTTGGTACCAATGTTGCCTTCTTGGCAAGCAAAAACGTGTACGATGGAATCCTAGCTAGCCCCCTGCCCACCCTGCATCGAGATCGAGCTTTGTTCACTTGTCACATCGATCGATCTATATATCGATCGGCCGACCAGCTGCTGCCGGCCTGGCTGCAGTTTAACTCTTAGCTCGATCGTTTCGTCCATGCGTGCCTATATTTGCATTATGTGGCGGCTATGGATGCATGGATCGATCACCCTATCGCATGCTGGGTCTACCAGAGATCTTCATGCTGGCGCCTAACAGTTACAAAGCTAGCTACCAGCCGCTTCACTGTGTGACATGTGTGTTTACTTCTCTGTTTGCTTGCATATGCTATGCTTCGATCGATCTCCATCACAATTTTCTGATAGCTAACTTTCTGCTGCATCCAGCAGAGAAAACGACGCATATACATTAATACATGTACAGCCAGCCGACTTAATTACTTAATTAATTTATGCTCAATTATTATGTACGCTAGCTAGAATTGTATAATATTCCCCGTTAAACAATATAAGTTACGGTTTATTTGAAACGCAGGATTTAAAAACACATAAAAATATATGCATATTAGAATATCCAAAACACACTAATATTAATTAGAACATGTGACTAATTTGGATAGTCCGCATGAAATAAAATACCGTAATTCCGAAGGAAGAGAGTAAGTAAGTTTCACCTCTCAAAGGAACTCAAAACATGAATTAGTGCCTCATGTTTATTTTCCTATGAAATGAGGGCATGGAAAATCACATTTCCAAATTTGTTCCGAAGAACCTTATAGGAAATATTCTCCAAGGAATAGAATCCTCCATATATTTTTTTTGAAATCCCTTCAATCCAAAGGAGCCCTAACATTTCTAAATTGTTTAACAAAGATATATAAAAGACGAAGGAAAAGATACTCTTTATGTCATCTCTTAGTTGGATCAGTTTTTAAATTTGAACTGCTAAGATTTTTCTCCCAAGCACCTCATTGGTTGTAAATGTATGGAATAATTGTCCCACAAATGCTTATATCGTGAGACAAATTTTGAATATTAGAAATGCTTATTGTGAAACGGAGGTACGTAGTACATTATTGATTAATCTTACATTCTACATAAGGTAGATTAATGTCCTATACATGAATTATCTATATATCCAAATTCTATGATATATTTAAGAATAGGGAGCTATATATATTATTTGTGCATATTAAAACTTTTTCTCAATTTTCTTTTCTCACGAAATTATTCATCATTTTTTCTGTGGAAAATATTCCATCATCGTAAAAATATGAAAACACGTATTACAGGTCAAACTACGCGTGTGTACCTCCCAAACTAGTACTTCAAGAACCGTCTGCTTTCAGTTATTAACTTTAAATATATGAACACGAATATATACACATAAATGTACTCTTTTCTAGATGAATTAATGTGTTTTCCCATGCAATGTTGCTAGGGTTTGATTTTAAATATATAATTATTACCTCGGTTCTAATTAAGTAAAGCTATTTATGGGAGGATATGATATTTTCTAAAACAACAAATCTGGACATGTTCTGTCCATATTTGATGGTCGTTCTTAATGCCTCCAGAACAAACATGATGGTTCCTTTTTCATCTCTCTTAACAATATATAATAGGTATTTAACCATATTGATTAATTTGTACAATTATAATTTAGTCTTACCATGATATAATGTTGCACCTATTTCTTTCTTCAATCAATGTGGTAATTTTCAAAGCCTCTAGATGAACGTAGTGACTCCTATTCGATATGATCTATAATATAATAGATTAATAGATAGATTAACAGCTGTATATATAAACTAATGACATAACTATTGCATATATGACAGTCACAAGTAGAACACTAATTAAAGCATGTGATGTATGCATATATTTTATTTAATTTCCTTGTAAATACAGTATAATGGCATGATATAAGCGCAAACAGCCAGTACGCCTATATATATATGACAACATTTTGATCACTAATAATCGTGCACCCGACTATGCATGTGTGCTGTCATATATATGTAATTTTTGCATATATAGTCATGTATATTAATTAATTGTACGTACTAGCTAGAGTTCAGTTTGTTCTACTCCCCGATCTCCATATCATTAAACCTCTGATATATAAATGGTTACCAATTTAGAACCTGTGCCACTCGTAGCTGCCGGCCGGTCTGCTGTTGCTGGCCATGGAGTACACCATGTTTGGATCGATCATAGTAGGATTATCAGGCTCCAACTCCTCCAGCTCTGCAAAAACCTCATCAGCTGCAGGTTGGAAGTCAGCACTGTTCCCGAGGCCGGCACCGGCCTCTGTGATCATCATCATGTTGGCCGGTTGGCCGCCGAGCATGTCGGCATGGACGGCATTGCATGACGAGGAAGAAGATGATGATGATGAGCTACATGTTGCAGAGATCAGCGCAGCAGGCGGCTGCTGTTGCTGCTGCTTGTGCCTGTTATTGCTGGTGGAGGCAGTAGCGTTGGTGTGATGAGAGCGTGCGTATCCGGCAAGCACATTGCGTTGCATCGGCCATGGATGGTTGTGCTCCGCCGTGTAGGTGATCACCAGCATGTTTGGGTCGCTGCGGCTGCGCTCCACCTGCTTCCTCGCCATGCATCCCTTCGAGCTGCTACATCTGTAGTAACCCCTGCATATATCCAATAAATCAATTAAATTAGCACAAAATTAATACAATTTGAAGGAGGCATGCCTTCAAATTAATTATATGGTGGATATATAACTTCCTGCAGATCCACTTGAATTGATCCAGGAGAATTTGCTTAATTTGTACATATATAATAAAGCTTTTTGATCCTGCATGTACATGAAATTCATTTCCTTTTTAAATTCAAAAGAGTCAAAATTATTTTTATTTTTGTTGCAATTTTCGGCCCCAACAGTTGAAGGCACATTTTACATCAATTTAATTTGCCGTATCCACTAATGACTAATCCAAAACTATTCTATTGCAGAAGAATATAATGTCACCACTCTAACACAGTTCATACATCTTAATTGTTACTACCTCCGTTTTAGACCGTAAGGCGTCCTACCCCTTTGGTAGGGCGTCTTACAATCTGAAACAGAGGGTAGTACACTACAACACATGGATGGTTTGTCTTGATTCTTGTTAAGTATCCCACTGTACTGTATACCATAAGTTTGAATAAAGATGTGTGATTTGTGCGAAGCGGTATGTACGACGTATGTCAAACATTAGGAAATGGTGTAAAGTTTATCACGGTTTTTCTTTGATATATACGAGAGAGTTTTTCTGGTCTAACAAATGGTATCATGAGGTACCAAAACACAATCCAACCATTTCTTTCAAAGTGGTATAATAAATGAACGGCTAAGTTTTATTTTGGTATCTCGAGTTTCTATTTGTTCTATCAGAATCTCTATGTGCAAACCAGATAATCCAAAAAACGGGCAAGAAATAACTAATGTACAATGTATAGTCTTCTTTAAAATAATCAAAGTTTACTCAGTTTATTCACATATGAGCTACTAATTTCTCACAAATGACATTACAATATTGGGTCATAATTATGATGAACCACTTATCAGACATATGGTCCCCATGGATAGATGCAAGAATATATTCGTTCTGGATAGATTTACATTTTAGGGATGGCTTGGGTTGGTACATATAACCCTTCAGAGATAATGAAAATTCTGACTCAATCTGAAGTGATTATGTTTGATTAATCCAGGCATATCCAACAAATCCTTATTAGGTCATCCAAGTGCCATTGAAACCTACACACACTACAAAAAAAAAAAACTAAATTTGCACCTTATCCTAGAGAATAAGACAGTCTCAAATAACTAGTCTTAGACAGTCTCAAAACCATAGAAATGCATTGTCTGTGATGATTTTGCCAAATCATTTGTAATACTCTCACTCGAGTTGACCTACAGTGATATCCAAATTTCTTAAAATTGTCTCTCCACTTGATATAGGTCATTGGGTGATTTGTTATATGAAATTTGCATGTATCATGTCAATTTGTGCAAGAAATTTTGGAATCTAATGTAATCTAGCTAAGTAATTAATTCAAAGTTATGGGATGCTGCCAATGAAAACTTGTTTGAACTGAAAAATGAGGGATCTAGATATATATACACACTTCTTTATTACTACCTTTATTTCAAAATATACCTGTCATTTTAGATTTGTCCCAAATTGAACATATATATCTTTGACCATTAATTTTTAGAACTCCATAGTTTAACAATACGCAAATTATATATTATAAAAGTATATATTTCTCATGGTGAATCCATAAACAAAAATATTATGATATTAAACTATATGAACTTATAAAAATTAATAGTTAAAGATTAACATGTTTGACTTGGGACAAATTTAAAATGGCATGTAATTTGACATGAGAGTATATATGCAAGCCATTTTATAGAAAACTCAATGGCTTTGTTACTCTTTGTTTACATGTCGGAAATTAATATGGATTGTTCATTTGAGAGAATGGTATAATTTGTTTGGTTGAAAGAGTTCTTACAATCTTTGAAAAGACCTACATATGGAAATGAGATTTAAAAGGATAAAATGGCTTTACACACTTGGAATTAGAGGGAATATATGCTTAGAAGTCATTGGTTTTTTAAAACCAATAAAAGATAGTCTGAACAAGAAATATGAAAGCTAGCTCCTTGTTAGTTAGTTAATTAGCTTGTATGAAAAAAGGATGGGCGTGGTTTTCATGCTTTTTTTAAGACAGATACAGTACCTGCAGATATAAGAAATAGATATTAATAAAACTGACACAATAAAATGAATAATACCAGCAGGAAGCCAGGAAAATATGATGAGATGACGACGAGAACAAACTTCATATAAACCGGGTAGTTATTCATTATGCAGAAAGTGATTGTCTGTCAAAATTAAATGAGAGGAAGAAACAAAAGCATGCAGATGGGCAGTTTACCGTGGATAAGGAGAGCCTTTGATGGGTTTCTGTCCGTACTTCCTCCATGCCCATAGATCAGACGGGATCACCTCTCCTCCACCTCCCCGTCCGCTCGTCGCTGGCGGCGCTGGGATGCACACCACCTTCTTCACCTCGTTCTTCCTGTAATTTAATTATGCCACAATTGCTTGTAAATACATTAAATCAAAATAGTTGGGATTTTGATTAATAGGAAACAAATTGTGTATGCATATATATTCCTTATCCGAGAAACGCACACGAAACGAATTGGCAAATTAAGATGTCAAAGCTAGAGATCTACAATGGCAGAATGGCTACAATTAAAGGTCACACCTGCAAAGAGAATTATATATTTACATATGCAGTTGGTAGCTATATATAAGTAAAACAACTCTGACGAAATGATCATCATCAGCTCACTCAGGAGGGTAAGACTCAGGCAATTAGATCAAATGCAAAAATCCATGAAATCCTGCTAGCTTAAAGCTCATAAAGTCAGAATGATTAATTGATAGTCTTCAATTCCAATAAAATATATTATGTACTGGAAAGAAAAGGTGAAATCAATGAGAGCCAAATATGATATATGCATACATGAACTAATGGAAATTAAGATCAAAGTATGACCGATGGCACAGAGAGCGGATCAGGGGAATAGCAAACCAAATTAAGCCTTTCAAGGAAGCAGGACCGATGTGTTGTAACTGACAGAGAGGTGATCGAAAAATAGAATGGCTGAAAAAAAAAGAACTGCTAAGCAAGCACCTCTTCATCATTTGATGATGAGCAGACGGCGTGAGTGGTGAGATCCTGTTGATGGCGTCTTCTGCATCATCGGCAGCAGGACAGGCGCCGCCCATCAGCACGTCGCCGGCGGCGGCGTGCTGGGAGATCTGGACGGCTAGCTGCTGCTGCGGCATCCCGAAGCTGCTGGCAGGCGGCGACAGGTATGAATCGAGCGAGGATGACACCCCGGGCACCGGAGCCGCGTCGGAGCATGCGATGGTGGTCGTGGGATGCCAAATTTGCTCCTGATAATACTGGTGATGAGGCGGCATGGGAGGAAGAGGAAGAGGAAGAGGAAGAGGAAGAGGGGAGTGGTGATGGTGATGGTGATGGTGATGGTGATGGAGGAGTGGGCGTGCATTGGCATTGGAGGAGGAGGAGGCTCGGGCCACGACGTCGGCGAGGTCGCCAGCAGCAGCTTGTGCAGTGCCGGCGTTGGCTTCCTGCTCCATCATATCCATACTGGCGTGCTCGCTCTTTCTAGTTTCTAGCTAGTAGCTGCTACTAGCCAACCCAGCTTTGCTTTGCCTTCCCTTGCCCTGCAGGAGCAGTAGTACTACGTGTGCAGCCAGTGATGGTGCACGCACTCACAGTACTCTCTCTCTCACATGCATGACAGGATGATTACGATCATGAGCATAAGAATGGGCATGATGAGAAAGCAGATAGTTCGATCGATTGCTCAATCGGTATATATGTGATGTTAACAGAGACTGTCTGATCGAGTCAGATCGATATACTAGCTAAAGTAGGAATGCAATATTGCAAGGAATAAGATAGGTTGCAATGCAAACGCGTGTGCGTGCATCGATATCTTTTCAGTCGTCGCAGATCGACCAAAGCGAACGACCAGTATTTATTTGGCCACCAGCTACAGGGCCAACACTGTATCTTCACCGCCCCCACACCCAACTGTAGATGCCCTAGCCAGCCTATTGCAACACAGCAAGTCAGATACTACTCCAGTGGCACTAGTATGCGGATCGATGGCCACCATGCGCATTCGTCCTTCTACCCTTTTCAGTTTTCCCCTCTCCTCTCTTCTCCTCCTTGCTTTGCATATTTGCAATTTTGCATTGCTCCTCCTCCGTATGACTATGAGAGAGAAGAAAGGAAGAGAGAAAGAGAGATGGGGAAAACGACGAGGGGACAGAGACATGGTGGCACTTATGATAGAGAGAGAGAGAGAGTAGAGTAGGGCAACCTTTGCCTGCATTTGTTGGCTCGCCTGTTTCTTTCACTGCATATACATCGATCAATTGATCCATATCTCTATTTCATCCTTCTTTCAGCACCTTTTGTTTTCCACGGTTGCGTCTGCTGGCAATTATCTTAATTAGGACTGCTTCCACATAAATGTGCAACACTAATTACTATATTCATTTTTATATTTATTCTGTTGCTATATAATAATGTGCATGCATGAGAAGAAAACCCGATCAACATAACTATTTTTCAGACTGGAATTTTTTATTGAACTTGGACAGTAACATCAAGGTGACACAAAAGTCACTCCCAGACTCTCAGCCTTTGCATAGCTAAGATACACATTTAGCAATGTAAAATATAATTAAGGTCCATGGAATATACAATATGTAGAATGAATTAGATGGCATAACTATGGGCCTGTTCGTTTGCACTTCTTGTTGCTGTGCAGCGGCTGCAGCAACAGTGGTATCCATAGAAAAAGTATTAGGGATTTAGGGTTGTGCAGTTGCACCCGATGTATTGCCACAGCAAGTGTATCCGAACACGACCAATATCTTTTTTTTTTTTGTTATAACCACCTTTTTCTTACAAAAGAGGATTTTATTGATACCAAGAAAATTACACCAATATCATGGTACAACCATCTTGGGATCAACCCCGGCTTCTGCATAGCCATAATACACATAGCCTATAAAGTTTATGGAATACTTAACGGATATGTCATGATTATCTAGATGCAACCCCCACACGTTGTTGCATGAGTGTTATGATAGTAGTATCAATGATGAGATGTAAAATGGATTTACTTTGTAGATAAATGGCATATTTTAGAGAAAATTGCCTATTTGACACTAAAAAAAATGGAGGTTGCCTATTTGACACCTAAACTATAAATCTTGCCTATATGTCCACAAACTCACTTTTCTTTGCCAAAATGACACTCCCGTCCAGTTTTCCGTCAGCCACCGTTAGTTGGAGAAGAAAGGCTA
>CM002481.1:29302479-29323844 GCA_000325765.3 Leersia perrieri | reverse complement strand
TAGTTTGGGTGTCAAATAGGCAACCTCCATTTTTTTTAGTGTCAAATAGGCAATTTTCTCCATATTTTAACTAGTTACAAGTCGTGTCTTTGATTGATCATTGAAAAGTGCTATAGACATTTGAGACGATGTGGTTTATTACAATTTAGGTCATGTGTATATATAGATTGATTTAGCAAAAAGTAAGGTGATGTGTGGCTTCATGAGTGAAGAAAAAGAAACAAGATGCATGATTTGGATCGTGGATTAATCATCCAGGTGCTAGAAACAATTGAGGTGATGTACATTGTCCTCTAATAAGAGAATAGAGATAACATCAACTATTCTTAGTGAGGATGAGCTATATATTCACAAACTATATCCCCACAACATGAGTTAAATATTAATTAAAGAACTCCGGCCACCTTAATCGCCTAAATATTGAAATACATTATGTAGGATATCATCATTGAGTACTAATTCAGAAAACCATTACATTTCCCCCGTAACTTTATGACATGAAAAGACTAAAAATGCCAAACTGTAAAGTCCAAATTTGCCATGAAGATTTGGACAGAGAGAGGACCGTTCTCATTATATCAATTACTGTAAGTCTATAGTGTCACTTTTGGCTTTAATTTAACTAACAATATTGTTGTGCCATTTTAGTATAGTGAATCGAACTTGTATGTGTACCCGTTAGAATTTCATGACATCATTTGTTCTAAAAATATGTCTTTTAATCATTTGTATTTATATTTATATTCGCATTGCATGTTGCACCCCTTCATCTGTGGATTTGGTGTGTCCCTCTTATACTTGATTTGTTTCTTTCAAAATATTCCAATTTACGCAATGTATTATTTAAGAGTGTTTGGCATTTCGACAATAACATATACTGTAGAACTTTGAGGAAAATAGCTTTAATGTAAAACTGTTCTGTACAAATTAACTAAGAATAGTTGTGTTATATATATATATATTGTTATCAATTAATTTGGTAAAAAAAACACATGCTAGAATCACTATATATAAAACAGGATTTTGTGATATTTACTTGCATTCTCGTTGTTAATTAGTATATTGTTGGTACAATGGCTGACACGTGAACCCGCGAGGGTTTGTGGGCTATGGTGGGTCTCAATAGTGTAGCACGTAGGTTTCTAGCTAGCCGGCATTATTACTGGTATCCAATGATATCTATGACCGTTCACATATATTTTTGACATGGTTAAAAAATTAATTTCTTGCCTGTTGCTAGGTGGTATATTGTCTTTTAACCCTAAATTTTCTCCATCGTTAATCTAGGGAGACAAAAACTGCAGTAGAAAATTATGTATGTCATTGATCGATGAAGATGCTAAAGGACCATATATAATACTAGTCACCCTTCTATAATAGCTAGAGTCATACTTATGTAGTGATGATCGATTCTACTCATGGTTTAAATCTCATATTGTCCAGAAATATGATAGTGCATATCCTTAAGTTGATGTAGAGACTGCAATTAGTAGCTAGTACTTCAATAATCTATAAAAAAGATATGCAACACAACATGTAATGCTGCAGTTTTTTTCTTACTTTGTGATTGTAAGAGAAGGCGCAGTCAACAAGCAGCTAAATTGGTTAATCACATTACGTTGGCTCGATCGATCGCATGCGAGAGGGGCACCAAAAACAAACTAAAAGTCACTACTGTGACAGATCCATCAAGCTAGCTAGTTGATGTGATGGATCAAGCGACAAAGCAACTTGGGACGACAAAGCAACATACGTTGTTCAATTAGCCGGTAAATATAGAGATATCTCATGCATGGTCTCTATATAAGGATCTGGTCCATCCATTCGTCCACAACTTCACACAGGCATCTTTATCTCTCTCAAAGACTTGTTACTGTGGGCTTTGATGCACCCGTACTGCAGGCAGGCAATGCAAGCAGCTTTTGATAGACTTCCCACAAAAGCAAACAAAATCCTAGAGCATCCAACTGTGGCCCTACCAGGGAAATGTACTGTGGCAGAGCCACTTCACAAGCTTCACATTCTCGATCTCAGCAATATGCAATACTACAATGGTGATCATTTTAAAGCTAGCCAGGTCGAGCCAAACGTTAGATTGATTGAAAAATTTTACCTTCTTGAAGCACTAGTTAGTTTGACTGAATTAATTGATCGTTATCTGAGAGAAACATGTTAGTAATAACGAGAAGCGCATGGTGGTCCATAGGTGAGACATATTAATGACTTTTTGAGTCCTCGAGATGTGTTGTCACAATTGCTTTATTGGTAAGGAATGTTGTCATTTTTTTACAACACTTATCTGTCTGACTGTGCTATCAATTTTAATTTTCTATTATACCTCAATGAGGTTTTAGCTCTAATTGTTTTCTTTATATTAATTAATGGGAAACAAGAGAGTTAAAATGGTAGTAAGAGCACAAACAATTACATTAGTGGAGTAATGCAGTCCAAGCTGAGGCAGAAGCTTGTCTATAAGGTTGAATGGGCGCACATGCCTGTATTATGTTGATGTTGCAACAGCACTTGTGAGAGAACGCTCATCAAGATCCCCTTAGGCAGTGGCAATCTTTGAAGCGAAAGATGTGGTGCATTGTCTCCAAAGTGTCCAAATGCACAAGATAGAGAGAAGCTAGGGTTGGCTCATGTTCTTGCTTAATTGTTACTCCCTCCATATTATAAAAACTAGACGCTTTGGATAAGGATATGGTTTTCAAAAAACAACTTTGACTATATTTTTCTATTATAATACGTATAGAAATACTAACAAATATATGATATTGTTGAAGTACTTTTCAAGATTAATCTATACAAATGATTTTTATGTTGCTAAAATAAATATTTCTAAAGTTCTTTATATTCAAAATTTTAAAAAAATAACTTTAGGACAGTCCAAAATGTCTAGTATTATCAAACTGGAGGGAGTAATGGGTTTAAGGTCCTGTGCGGATGTAGTGTGCCCCCCCCCCCATGCTCCTATATATATTTCCATCACCAATAAAGCTATCTCCCCGTTAGCTTAAAAAATCGGTGAACGAATTAATAATCGAGATAAATAAGCATGCATGTGTAGGCTTAATTTCTTGATTTACTGTTTCAAGAGCTTAATACATTTCTATATAGTACTATAAATCTGAGCAATCTCAGGCAAATTATGTTGCAAAGAGGCCACAGTATGCTTAGCTTGGCTGCAGATCGAAGGACCTAGCTAGTCATATATATATCCTGCTTCTTGGCGGCAGCAAGATTCAATTCAACAGCTACTCATGAAAATGGGCCAGGTACGTACCAATAGTTCCACCCAACGCTGTGGACCCAACATAAGGAGAGACCTAACCTTTGCTGTAGTCAATATGCAAAAGCATATTTCACTGATGAAGTAGCGATGAGCTTTCTAGGCTAGATACCTTGACTGGACTTTATTATATCCATCCTATATTATATGACATGATTTGATTTGTTAGAATAAGGGTTTGACTAATAATTTATTATTAAAATTATTTTTATGACATAAAATTGATGTTATTAGATTTATATTAAAAGTTTTTTTATGATTATATTTTTATCATCATAATAATATCTTAATAAATAAATCATGTGTCAAACTCTTGTCCTAACAGAAAAAAGAGCCCCGCTTCGGTGGCTCTCTACTGCCAGTAAACATAATCTAAACCGTCCATATGAGAATATTCTTCTATATTTCTACTACCATTAACCGAGATGGCAGTAGAAATTAATCAATCATTTGGATTAAAATAGATCTACGGTTTAGATTGATTTCTACTGGCAGTAGAGACCACCGGAGCGAGGCTCACAAAAATAGTCATTGTAATAATTTGGAATGGAGGGAGTAGTACATATGCATGATGACTGCTCTCTGCATCTTGCATCTACTCTAGATTGTTGGAGAGGGCTTAATACCAGCTACAGTTCTTTCTTTACTTCCAATACAGTACACATAAAATGAGTAAGTATATAGCACTTACATTTTGGGCTTCTTTACGGTACACAATACTAGCCTATACTAATCACTTATACTAGTAAATCAACGGTTCAGATTAAACGTATAGTATGGTATAGTATAGGGTATTTTAGAAAGGAAAATATAATCTTTTGGGCCTAATCCAGCCCATTTTCCTCTCTCCCTTCCTTCCTCTAGGCCTAACATCCCAACACAAAGGCGTGGTAAGTGGGGGCCGCATGGGAGGTTGTGCATCTCCCACCTCTAGCCGCAGTGTCCCGATACGTAGCCGGAGCTCCGCCGTCGCCGGCCATCGGCCGATCTCCCTCCCTATGACATTGCTCTTCGAATAAAATACAAAAATCAGATCCCCTCCTCTCCCTCATCAATTACACCATGATTTTCATCTTCAATTTGGCCTTAAACCGACGGTCTTCTAAATTTTGGCCATCAACGGTGACCACCATGCAATGAAATTAAGCCGAGTTGGAGTGGGATTTTATAGGGTTATTAAAAAGGATAACATGAATGTTTCGTTTTTTTCATTCGGTTCGAAAAAAATGCACTGAGGAGGGAGATCGGGCAGCGCCTACGTTTCCTGCTTCTGCCGGCCATGGCAGCTGCAATCGGGATGAAGACGACGCCCATGCGGTCCGGAGGAGGAGGATGGCATGGTGGGTAATTAGTTGATGGCATGGTGGGTAATTAGTTGATGGCATGGTGGGTAATGAATTAAATTGCATGATTAATTACTATAATACCCCTAATAATCAACGGTCAGATTTCATCTATACTACCGCACCTATCACTAGTATGGTGTACCATAAGAGAGCCCTACATTTTTCCAATGGAAAACATCGATGATCCAAACAGAGAAAGCTGCAGTACTCCCGCTGAAAAAAGTAAGTGCAAGTAACAAGTGCTGCGATCGATCAGTACTACGTAGCACGTACAGATGATACACAAGATCGATACATATTCAGATGTGAGGCCGCCTTTAATTTGTCCGTAGTAAGGGTGGGGTTTTCCCTGATGAACGATCCCTGTACCATTTCCTCTGTGAATCTGTAGCAATATGATTGCAAACATGGCCTCAGATGTACCAGTAATTTTTCTTTCATCACAGCTTCAACATTAATTATTTCCAGGTCCATATATGTAGAGAATAGGCATCATCATGATTCATGAATCCCTAGGTAGATATATAAGCCCAGTTGCTAAAAACAAAACATGCATGCATATGGGGATAATCGAGCAATGATGTTCTACTACCAAAAGTACTTGTGTATGAGACAAACGCAAGTGTGCAGTGATAATGCGGACAATAATATGCGTACACACCATCGATCAAAATGGGGATCCTTTTGCTAAAAAAGAAAAGACATCGTACGATATATTTTCATATATTATATATAAGTGGATCAAGTACTGTTCCTCTGGAGTGATTCGATCGATAACAGGATCGGTATATGGGACAACGCATGATGAATGATAAGAACTAGCTAGCTAAAATCGTCGATTGTGCATGCAATTAATACTGTTAAAAAAAAGAGGTAATTGAACTAGAGGTCTCCTTAGCTTCCATTGTCGCGGTTCATTTCATATTTAAGGTGGCTAGATGTGATGCAAATGCAACTAAAATGTAATTCCACTATGTATATATGGTGTATTTATATGCAATAGTGCGCACTCTGAAACATGCTTAACTACATGGTTTTAATGTACTCATGGTGTCATCTCAGTGAAAGCTTCAGTCTTTTTATTTAATTTCTCTGCTCATCTATCTAAACTTTTAGGTTTTGTTGTCAGCCTTTGCAGCAGCTGGCAGGTTGGCAGAGTTTAATTACTGATCTATGCATAGGATCAGTCGTCGATCATATAAGCAGGCTAGCTTTGCAATCATGGGTTGATATATCAATCGTAGATGCATGAACCTGTTGACGCCTTTCTTTTATCAACACGTGCACATCAAGCCTTCAGTGTGAACGATCGAAGTAGTTGCCTTAATCTGGAATAGCTCATGATATTGACGAGGGTAGGAATTTCACCCCATTAGAATTGGCATGTCAGGTAGGGGACTTTCTTGGTGGGAGCCATTAGTTCTACGTACCCACTTAGGGACTTGTTCAGTTTCTAACTTTTTTTTCTTCACACTTTAAACTTTTCCGTCACATCAAATGTTTGGACACTAGCACTAAATGTGGATAAAAAATCAATTACACAGTTTGTATTTAATTGCGAGATGAATCTTTTGAGTCTAATTACGCCATGATTAGCCATAAATGTTACCGTAACCAATATGTGCTCATGACGGATTAATTAGGCTCAAAAGATTCGTCGCAGTTTACAGTCAGAATCTGTAATTTATTTTGTTATTAGTCCACGTTTAATACTTCAAATGTGTGTCCAAACATTGATGCGATATTTTTGAGAAAAAAATTTTGGATCTAAACACAGCCTTAGAATAGTGCATGAAATGTGGTCTGGTCGGCCTTTGGATAATGACAAAAAATATTTCTAAGGGTGATAAAATACTAATCTAATGTTAAATTTAGTTGTCAACAATTCCATATATACCACTAGCAGTAGTCAGTATGTAGGTTTCATTTGGCAATGGAAAAGGCTGGCCTGGCATAACAAAAATCAATGGCTGCTAACACATTCATTACTAAAGTGATTGATATATGGTGGCTCAAGATACATTGATTTTGAGTCAAATACTTTATTTCCCTGTGAGTACTTAGAGATAGAATACCCTGTGTAGTTCAATTTATAGAAAGGAAATATACAGGGATAGTGAGAACGGAATTATGTAAATTGTGTTAAAACAAATGAAGACAACAAATATATTTTGTTTCAGTGCCCTTGGGTAGATTTGCCGCTAGCTAGTTTTTTCCCTGGCTAGATTTGCGTGTGGGTTGAGAGATGTAAAAGACTTTCAAGAGTTGCCAAAGAGATTGGAACGTGTGCACTGTGTCGTACTAATCGAATATAGCATGTATAATGTTGGGTCGATCTGGGCCGCACTGCATATGAAACAGCTCAGGGATCAGCACACAGTCATTATTCGATCCGCTAAGGATATCTATCTCCATTTAAAGGAATAAGTTAATTTTACATCTCTCAACTTTACGTACACCGAGTTTCAAAATCACCCCTTAACCCTAATACCGAAAATGTTGGACCCCAAACTTGTAAAAACCGTTTGCATTGGTAGTTTTGGTGATGTGACGGTTTGACCCAATCTTCCTAATGCTGACAGGTTCTTACGTGGCAAAAAGAAATAAAACGAGTTTAATGTCATCCCCACTCTTCTCTCTTTCCTTCCTCTCATCTCTCCTCTCTCAATCTGGTTTCTCTGAGGCCTGTGAGGTTCTCCGGCAAGACTAGCGGCGCACAACGACGGCTAGGGAAGCAGGGTGGCGAGGCCGGCGAACACGGGGAGATGACAAGGGCTGGGGACACGAGGCGACGGCAGCCGGATCTAGCAGGTTTTATTCATTATTAAAAGAATACCTAATTTTATCCATACCCGTTAATTACCCAATGAGATGGGTAAAATGGGTATTATCCAATAGATATGAGTAATAACAGGTAATGTATATGTGTGTCCCACATTCAAATTTTGCTCAAAATTTGTACAAAGTTGGTTCTCTATATAATAGACGATTTAAAAAATTCAATTGAATTTAACACAATTTTATAGTGTGAACACGGGTTAAAAAATTTAGGGTCCTAGTTTAACACTATAAATATAAAATGAGTTTGGATAAAACGGGTAATTATGGGTATTACTCTCTTTTACCCAAAATTGAAATGGTTAATTTTTTCTTACCTACATGATGGGTATGAATTACCCATATCCATATACAGTAGTGGCAGGTGCGCAATGGCCGCGGGGTGCAAGGTGGCGGCAGAGCTAGCGAAGGTTAGGACTTAGGAGTGTTTCAGCATGGCGAAGATGTTGCTGGAGTCAGGGATGGAGTGGCGTCGGCGTCAAGGGGGCGCCACCGCCGGCGACGACTGGAGTTGCATCTGCAGCAACTGCTGCGGCTGGTCACCGGCTGAGCCTTCGCTTCTATCCCTGATTCCCTGGTCCACTCCACGCCTCGCCTCGGATGAGTCCGGCGGCATGCTGACGACGGTAGCAAGGCGCGCATGGTCAGCCGTGTAGTAGGGGCGCGACGGCCGTTGAGGATGGTCATCGGAGGCTGCGGCGCCACCGCGCGCCGTCTTTGGATGAATCCATCGACAGCTCCGGTAGCAAAGCATCGGGCCGACGATGGTATGCAGAACAGCGCAGAGGAATGGCTCAAGCTCTGATGATCTAGAATTGATGATTGCTGTTCCGGTTTGCTGATGCTGCTGTTGCATGAATCCTGATGATGTATGTTTGTTGCTGCTGCTAGCTTCTTGGATTAGTTCCAACACATTTCTATGTATGCACAGATTACATGTTCATGTACAGAACAAATTCATCCTATGCAGGTTTCACATCCTGATTACATGCTCATCCAGATTTTGTTCTCAAGTTTCAATTTTTTTAAAGAAAAGGTCGTCAGTTTTCAGTTACCAACATGTTCGTATTTGGAGTAAACTTGTGCACAGATTACTGCGTACGATTGAATTGGATGGCAGCCAAAATCCATTGAAATCTGAATGTTGCTTGAATCAATCCTATGGAGAGCACGCTGATAAATTTTTCAGTAAATTACGCGATTCAATTTATGAATTTGGAGGTGGTGATTTGCATTCAAACTTACAAAGTTATCTGCAGAAACCAGTACAATTCAGATATAAGCAAAACCACTGACAGTACTTCAGTGCTTCTTCAGTGATTTCAATAATTTTGCTTCAGTGCTACTGCTTCTTCAGTGTTTCAGCTATTTTGTCCCAATGCTGCAAAATTCAGTGCTTCAACAATTTACATTGTCCCATTGATTTAAAGTTCAGTGCTTCAACAATTTTTCTTCATGGCTATGTTTTAGTCCATGGAGAAACGATCAATAAAACGAGGAGGCAGTACGTAAGCTTTGATTGCTTTGGGGTGGTGGCAAAAAGCGACACGCCGTCTGCCGCCGCCATAGCCTCCGCGTCCGTTGCCGCTGCCGCAGGAGAGAGGATATTTTTTACCACGGGCCATGTTTTGTTTATTGTATTCAGCCCAATAGTCTCCTGCGCGAGGCCCAAAACGAAAACAGGTCAGACACTGGGCCGAATAGGGATGGGCCAAATCACGCACAATGGGCCTAAAGAACCGTGTGGGCCTATCCGTCGCGTGGAAGTATCCTGCGCGGCCGTTCGGGACCTGAAGAGAAAAAAAAGAAAGACTCGGTGATAAACAGTAGTACTAAGTGCCACGTCACCATCATGCCCACTAGTCCACGGCCTCCTCTCCAAGAAAGAAACGAGTGCCTCGTGTCAGGCCCCCAAATTCCCCTAGGCGCACCCGCCTCCGCTCCCCCAGCCCATTCCCACCGTCCGATCCCGCCCACAGGACGGCGACGGGGATCCGACGGTCAGATCGCCACCGCCCCCACTCGCAGCCTCGCTATACGTACCCCGCCTCGTACACAAAGCCACCCCTCGCCCACCGGAATCGAGCGAGCCGCCCCCAGGGAAAGGGAAGAAAGAGGGGATTAGCAGCCTCCGCGCCGCCGGAATCCGCCACCGCCGCCCGCCATCCCGCCGGCCCACGGGAATCCACCCCGTCGCCTCTTAAAGGCTTATCCTTTTATCGATTTTGCCTCTACTACCCCTACCCCTATCTATCTACTTATCTGGTTTTCGATTTGATTTGACTCAACCACATCGAATCCGACCTGTCTATCCATCCTGATGAGCCTCCACCGGTACTGCATGCTCCCGATTCCATCTTCCTCTCTTCGATTTGTGTTGTTGTTTCATTTCTGTGGGGGTATCATCGATTAATTTTAGGTTTACTCTTTTTCTTTTCTGTTTGCTCATGTTGGTGATTGATTGGGACTAGTAACTGTAAGGTGTAGAGGCATATGCATGTATATAGCTTGTACAATTCAACTCCTTTTGTGACTGTAGGATCTAACGCGACTACATCTTTTGGTTGTGAGTGCTTTTCATTTCTACTCGAGATTATCTTGGCAAGGCATAGAAAAATTGGTCTTGGTGGGTGCTATGTGCTTCGCTGCTGTTGCTACTTTCTAGTCTGTTCATCCTTAGTCTGATTCAGTCATTGCATGTGATTTAACTGATAGATGTTTGTGTGGTTTGGGAGCGATCGTATATGCTTAAAACCATCATGAATAGCTTAAAAATTGTACCTTTCCCTAATTTTAGTGCATTATTGTACTACTGTTGTCATAACTATATGAAAGCTGCAATGAACACTTGCTAAACAAACCATTGGAAAGCTGGTTTGTTATGGTGCTTATCTAATTGGCATAACAAGCTTTGTGCGTCAGGGCTCGCCGGTCATCATCCAGCTATATTCACAAATCATGTGAGGGATGCATTAAGGTGCTTCCAGTGGCATGGGATTATATTGTGGCCTTGCTGTTGGTTTCTCCACCAGTAGGGGATGAACCATTGGGAACAATGGGATCATGTTGCAGCAGCAGCAGCAGCACTGTGTTCTCCCATTATTTTCTGTTGCTGCCTTCTTCTTTGCCCACCGGCCGCGCCAGCTGAAGTCGCGGTTGGAGTGATGGTTGGAAGCACAATTATGCCCTTTATTTCAGATCATATGCTAAAAAAAAAATCTTCTTTAACTATTCATATTTCGAGTACTGCCAACAATGATGAGTACCGTACATACGAGTATCCTATAGCTGCTCTCATACTGAGTTACTAACAGAGGAGTTTAATTTTATGCATTCCATGGGGATTTCTTTTTTGAAACGCTTCGATTTATAATTAGCATCGGCATTGCTTTAGCAGGATGCATGTTTTGAGAAATATAACATGTTTATCATTTTAAACACTCAATGCATTATTATCACTTTTTTTTTTCTTGATGAATTGAGTCCTGAAAAAGCCCATGCTTATATGCCATGTTAGTGATTCAGTTAAAATAACCATCCATTAAACATTTATAACAGAAATGAGCTATGGGTGATAGCATTTCCATGTTCTTAATTGCAGTCTGGAATGCTTTCCATTCTCTCAGGCTAGAAGTGGTCACAGTAGTTTAACATAATGTCCATCTAGTTTAATAAGAAGCTCATAATTATTTTTTAAAAAAAATTGATGTTAATATTTATGTATTCTTTTGTTTTTTTTAGTCAGGTTTTTTAGCCTTCCAAAGATAGTTTGGTGTATTTTTTGGAAAGTAAAATGACCTTTACTTTTGTGTTGATATTTGTGGAGATATATTGACTGTGTCAAATTTATTCATCCATGGTACAAATGTTTCTAATTAAGCTATGAATGATATTGTGCGTGAACACATAATGAATAATGTGCCAGACAGTTACATAGTAATAGATAAATTAAATGTTGTCTTCACTTGTACACTGTCTCTGTATATACATCTTTATGCCATTTTTATTCCTTTTTTTTCTCTTGGTCCCAGGTCTATTTCACTTACTCTTTTGGATAACGTGGCTTTACCTTAACTGTTTTCACTTAGTGGTGTTAATCTGTAAAGAAAATGGATACCTGGTCGTAGTTGAGTCGTGTGTAAAAAAATGGAACAAAAGAATGCAAAGGCACTGGTTGACCATGTGTTGGGACCTGCTATCCGCAAGAGGAAGCGTGGGGGTGAGTTCTCTCAGAATGACCCAAAACAGAATCTCGCTTTATTTGATGGTTCAAGTGGACATAAGAAGTCCAAGATCATCTGTGGTGCCAATGACATAGAGAGGTACAATAACTTCAAGATAAGTGGGATGCCTGTTCGTGTCCTGTCCTATCAACAGGGTGGATGGAGAGACTTCCCAGAGGATGTTGTCAATCTGGTACAGCAGAGCTTCAAATTGAAGAGTCCAATTACTAGTGCAGTATTCCAGAACCGGCAAGTGCTGTTTGACTTTATGCGCATGATTTGTTTAGATTCTGCCATGGCCATAGACAAGCCAATTGCTTGGATTGATGATCATGGTAAATGCTTCTCTCCGGATTCATGTTCTGGAGTGATACCATCTGAACCCCTGCAGCATGGAAAAAATGAATTCTTTAAAAGTATTCATGATCTAAGCAGTAGTTATGAAGCTCATCAACATGATGGCATGTCTTCAAGTGCAGCTGA
Organism: Leersia perrieri; assembly: GCA_000325765.3. NCBI lineage: Eukaryota > Viridiplantae > Streptophyta > Magnoliopsida > Poales > Poaceae > Leersia > Leersia perrieri. Next base: position 29,311,662 of record CM002481.1, on the reverse strand, counting down.
AAGCTCAAGTTCAGCGTCTTTTAATGTAGTGCTTTCTGATGCTCAGAAGGTTAATGATGCAGTGGAGGACAAACAAAAGGTACTCAATGAAGGCCATGAAGTTGTTGGTGAAGATAAAAAGGGTCATTTAATCCATTCGAATGGAACTTCTGATGGAACCATGCAAGCTCCCTGTATTAATCAAAATAATGGTACACGTCCTGATTCAGCTGTGCGGAATTTGTTGTTTCAAGGACTGGGCCATCTTACTGAAAAGGACGTCATTGGTATCTATAGAACGCCGTTGCTAGATCAACAGGGGAGGCCCCGTTATACTCTATTCCAGGAGGAAGTGCAAATCACCAAAAGTCAACGGGGAAATGCAAATGAGCGTTATGCATGGCTTGCTTGCACTAAGGATACTATGGAGGAGATGATGATGCGGGGTGCTCTGAAAATAGCAAATCCTCTGCAGGGGCCAACCTGTGGTGTTGGGGCTCATCTTGCTCCAGCAAATTACTCTAATATCTGGTAAATATTCTGTCTCATGACTTATTTATTCTCTGTGCTCCTATGCCATTGGTGTTACTGTTTTTGTCTTGGATGTATATTAGCCTCTCTGTCTTACTTGAAGTTTATCCACAGTGCTGGCTATTCGGATATTGACGAAAATGGAATCTTGAGGATGATGTTATGTCGTGTTATAATGGGGAATGTTGAGGTTGTTTCCTCTGGATCAAAGCAATGCCAACCAACCAGCGAAAGTTTTGACAGTGGTGTGGATGATCTCCAAAAGCCAAAGCATTACATTATATGGGATGCTAATGTGCACAAGCACATATATGCTGAATATGCTGTTATTATCAAAGTACTTTCCATGAATAATGGTACTATACCATGTGCTTCTTCATTTTCTCCTCTCTTTTTTCTCCTTCTGTGTTATTGTTTCTATCCTTTGCCCCAGATAACTTATTGAGTATTACTGCTGGTTATTTGATTGCAGGAGATAGCGCATCCAACATATCTGAGATAAGAAACTCTGGTTCACTTGACAGTTCAACCAAGGTATCATATTATGGTTTAGCTCACATGCTGTACTGACGCTGTTCACAGAAGCATAGATCAATTTTGCCCTCTAGTACAGTGAATATCGGATGTTTGTTTCTCACATATACGTAATAATCTATTACATGATTTAGTGGGAATGGTATGTGTTTGCTTGGACTAAATCATACCAATATCATTCCCATACATAAATGCCAAGGTTTATGGAACTTGCTTGCTTTATTGACGAAATCTTGCCTTGGCATTTAGATATCTTTCCATTTATTATTATTCCTGCAGTTAGTGCCGTTTAATTGGAAAAACATAAATATGACCATTATTTCGTCTTGATATATTGGTTATGGCCTATGGCATATACTTGTTCAATTCCACTCTTGTAATGTTTCTCGGCCTAATAACGATGAAGTTTCATGGTCTGCTCCATTTCGTTTGTTGATGAGAACCTTAACTTTTTTTATGTGGCATATATATGTTGGTTTTGTTGAAGGATGAGTGTGAAAGGATCAAAGAACTTTTCAGTGTTATGTGTTTCCTTTGTATCATTACTGGTGGTCTTTGGATGTAAACAAGACTTCTGTTAGTTTGATTCCCTGTATTTCATAATATGTAGAAACTAATCTGATTGATTTTGTAAAAGAAAAGGTGGTTCATAGTTGGATGCTGATGATTGACATTTGATGCTTTTATTTTGATGCCTGTTTTAGGAAAATTTTTCGTTTGTCAATTTGCTGTTTTCTTGTTGTGAACAGGATGATAGTTTCCACACCTTGGCATCTCAAGCTGATCAACAAGAAACATGTGTGCTTGGGCATGCTCCAGATCCAAGGTCCCCTAGTTCACCTTGGATGCCCTTTTCAATGCTTTTTGCTGCCATTTCCACTAAAGTGCCCCGTTCTGACATGGATTTGGTGCATAAATATTATGAAGAATTCAAGGTTACTTATACTTTCTTCAAAGATTTTCAGTTACAATCAATATTTGCTAGCATGCTAGCTAACTATGGTATGGCTTTTGTTGTTGAAATAGAGGAGAAAGATAAGCAGGGCTGACTTAGTGAAGCAGCTGAGACAGGTTGTTGGTGACAAGCTTTTGGTTTCTACCGTATTGAGACTTCAGCAGAAGGTATCCTTTTGTCCGTGCCAATGCTTTGTGTAGTTCACGTAGTACTTGAAGTCCTCCATCTTTACTCAGGATGACACCGCTTGTCTAATTGAGGAAGCATACTACATGAGACAAGAAATTATGAATCAGCTAATTGATTTTCCCAAAGAACCACATATCATGCTTATTTATGAATCGTTGGAATCGTCAGCATCGTTTCTTGCAGAGTACTAGTCTAGTGTCTCCATATCTCTATTATTCGCACTTGTGCTATGTGCTTGTTGTAATATAAATTTGTTTTGCTGACGATTGATGCCTGCTGCAGTTGCCACCCATGGCAGCAAATGAACAAGCACCAAAAGCACTTGGAAGGGGAGGAGGTGTAAGTCCCTAACAACATGTCTATAAATGACAGTTTGCCGACATGATAGGCTATGGAGTCAGGTTGAGCAAAGAGAGCTCAAGTAAGTGTGCTAAAATGGTTATGCTGTAGTGCATAAACTGAAAGTTATATTAGCTGTTGACAAACAAACACCAGTCGAAATTCCCATGTTGATAACAACCTGTTGTTTCGTTATGTAACCTTCCATGGTATATCGTCTGCCGGCTGTAGTGCCCTTTTTCGCCGTAAAATGTAGCTGCGGTATGAATCTATCCATCAAAAGTTTTTTTCTTCCCCGTTCTCTTGCCGTAACGAACCATCTATCATGTGTGCATCTTCAGCTTTGATTCTTTTTTTTTTAAAAAAAAAGAAAAAAACTGTTCTAGTAATGCTAAGTAGTCGTTGGCTCGTTGCTGGATGTTCCATGGTATTGAAGCAACTTGAGCCTTGATCCATTGGACGCCATGCTCGTCCCAACTACCTTGGCATGCAAAAATCTTACTAGTAAAGTGGCCGTGAAGAGAGATGCTTATATTACAGTCACTTCACTTCGGAGTAAACCCAACAGCTCATCTATCACGTTCTCTATCTTAAATATAGAGTATGTGTGAGAAAAATATTGCTTCAAGAGATATTCCATCACATTATTAAAAAATAGAGTATCATCCATATCCATATTGAAGAGAAAACATGTTATAAGAAGAGAGAAATTGTTGAAAAATATTATTAAAATATAAGAGATTGAAATATATGGATGATGCAGTATGGATGTCTCTTGGAGTGTATAGGAATATAGAAGAGAAATCTTTTTTTATAATCATTTAAATGAATATATAGATGATCAAATATAAATGAGCTCTTAGGTTTGCTCTATAGAACTGATCAAACAAATGCTCACATGCCTAGCAACAGAAGCCAACTAATAAAATGTTAATTATATTCTCAGCTTGAGCATGGCAGGGGAATGAATGTTTTCTGCTGGAGTAGTAGTAGCAGTAGTATTATTTAGAGTTGGATTTGCCTGAAGTATTCAACATTGCAGAATGCATGTATTGTATGGGCCAGAGACAACCTAGTGCTAGGCTAGCTTACTAGTACAATGCTAGTTTCAGCAGGTATACCTACCCTAACCTAAGCTAATCAAGACGGCGGTTGCACCGTCGCATCCCTAATTATACAGCCACCGTACGTACTATTACAACTCTACATGTACAGTACAGCCTGTGCATGTGAAATGCCAACTTATACGACCGGCAGTTGTTGCATCAGCTGGTAAGCTGCTTCATATATATGTGCAGTCATATATTATTGCTGGTTTTCTACTTAATTTCTCCTTTATATACTCGTAGCATTAGCATCTTCTTTCAGCAGTTATACTTATATGCTCATGTATGCCAAATGACATGCTGCTCATCATCTGCTCTCTTGCTACAGTAAGTACAGGAAAACATATATTGGTTAGTTAATCAGAACGGAATTCAATTGAGCATCCATATTTGTAACGGAGGAACTAATCACTAATATGCATAATGCATGATGAGTTGTGAGTAATATATGTGGACTCAACTAATCGCACATGTAGCTTAATGATATGCCCCCTGGCTAGCTATCTAGAGGCAATATAATGGCATTCATCATTTGTTCTCTACATACACACACTGACACACATAAAAATGAGGAGAAACAAAGCTGTCTATACCTTCCAGTGCTGCTATTTACTTGAGCTAACTAGCGTCAAACAAAAAAAAATCTAAGGGAGTACTATCTGATGCATTGCTACAAGATTATCACTATATCAATAAATAATTTTGTGAACATATGCTTAACCGAAGATGCTAGCCAAGCTAGGCGATCTGTATGGATAAGAAAGAAGGCTGGACTGGTAGGGGCCATGAAAATGAAATGCAGAGACAATTAGCCAGTAGCTGCAGCCTGCAGGGGATATGTGAGAAGCAGACAGACAAAGGGACAGACAGAGAAAGAGACATTGATCGTCATGGATGGAGAGAGCCAGAGAGATACTACAGTAGCATCGATCATTCGATCCCATGTTACACGGGGGGTTCTCTGTCTGAATGTTCCGGGGCCTAACTACAATTGGCAACTAACCTTCTTCATGCCGTCGTAATGCATGTGAATGTGGTGGCTCAGCAATAGCCCAGCTTGTTAATTGGTTTGCTACCCGGGCGTCAACGGATGAGAGATTATTAATTACCATGTTCAGACAACAAATATGCATGTGGTGTATGAATATTTAGAATACATAACCGTGATGTACAAGCTTCTAACCGCAGAGATACGGATAACGACTCTGAAATCTTGTTCAATTGCCTAGCTGTTATGGAGATTACCGGGTCAAGAACAAGCAAAGACTGATTAATTTGTATGCTAGCACAGCCGTTTCATTCACCACCTAATAATTTCAATACTAATAATGTAACTACAGTTACTAGCAAGCTGGTTGTGACAGAGTACGTCAGTACGGGAAGCCCGTGACGGTTGGTAAGGTTCCCTTTCTTTCCTTCTCAATCAGACAATCACCATATATAACCCAACAAGCAAACAAATTTCTTTAATTTGTTTGCGCTGTCTGCTTTCCTCTCATCCAGGTAATTAAAGGGATCCAAGTAATATAGTACAGCTAATCAAACTCACGTACCCAAGTAGTGCAAAAATTAAGTAGTCCATCAGGACTGCAGGTAGATTGTTAATGGGTGAAACATATTGCCGATACAGATTTGAGCTATCTTGTCTGCTTGGATACAGATTTTTATCTATCATTTTCATCTTGTTAATTTATCGATGAGCAGAGCAGTTAGTGCCGTGTTAGGTATAACTTACCTGTACGTAGTGTATGTGTATTTTTGCCACAAATGATTTTGAAAAGAAAAGCAGAGGACAAGAGGTAGCTATAGCTAAGCTTATGGGCAGTACACGTAAGTACGTGACATGGAACGATGGAGAGATGAAAGACGGTGACTGCACAACAGATAAAATTGATGGATGTATTAATAAAGCCTCGCTGGCGATAGATTGACTACTAACCTCTGATCAACGATATATATGATAGATAGGACTTTGGATGCGCGTTCAAGGCAGGCACCGCTACTAACAACTCTTCCTGAATAAACCTCAACAACAATATTTGCCTTTTTATTTCTTGGTTAATTTCTACAAGGAAAATCGACCAGAATATATAATGACATTGAGGATTTTGAAGCCAATCAATCATGCATTTGAGCTCACAAATAATCACCAAAACTAATATTAAATCACGCAGCCAAATGAACCTAGCTACTCTACCCATTCACATATAATAATTCTTCAAGTGGAGGAATATATGCGTACGTATGATATATATGGGGTGTGATCATTGAACAACTCGATTAATAATCTATCAGAAATGGTATAAACAAACACATAATTAATCCTCTGTCCACTCAGTCAGAGAGAGCATATATATTCCGACCAACTCCATTTGTAGACGTCGTCTTCCTATCTCCTTTCCCTCTATTTCTTTCCGCCCGCCACTCAGACCAACTCCTACTTGCTTGCTTCATTAGCTCCCTAACTTCACTCTCCACTCTCCACTCCAATTTTGATCGATCAATTCCAATTCTCCACCTAGTTCAATCGATCGATCATCCATGGCGTTGCCGGCGACGGCGGCGCTACTGCTGGCGGCGTGCACGATGATGATCACGTCGGCGACGATCGCCGTGGCGTGGTCGGGATTCGAAGGCGTCCCAACGATGTCATTCGACGAAGGTTTCTCACCACTGTTCGGCGAGGACAACATGGAGAAATCACCAGACGGGCGCACAGTGAGCATAACTCTGAATCGCTACACGGGTTCAGGATTCATCTCCTCCTCCTACTACCACCACGGCCTCTTCAGCTCCTCCATCAAGCTCCCCAAGGACCACACGGCCGGCGTCGTCGTCGCCTTCTACCTCTCCAACGGCGACGTCTTCGAGAAGACCCACGACGAGCTCGACTTCGAGTTCCTCGGCAACAGATACCGTCACGAATGGAAGATGCAGACCAACGTGTACGGCAACGGCAGCACGGATCGTGGCCGTGAGGAGAGATATCTCATGCCGTTCGATCCGACGGCCGAATCGCACCGATTCTCCATCCTCTGGTCGTCGAGTCTCATCGTCTTCTTCGTCGACGGCGTCCCAATTCGCGAGGTGCCACGGTCGCCGGCGATGGGGGCGGATTTCCCGTCCAAGCCCATGGCTTTATACGTCACGATTTGGGACGGATCGACATGGGCGACTGACAATGGCAAGTACAAGGTCAACTACAAGCGTGGGCCTTTCACCGCCGTCTTCTCCGACCTCGTCATCCGCGGCTGCCGCGCCACCGCCGCCATCGTCGCCGACGAGGAGCGTGACAGTTGCGCGGCGGCGGAGATGGAGTTGTTGACGGCGGAGTACGGCGTGATGACGGCGAGGAAGAGGATGGAGATGAGGAGGTTCAGGCAGAGGCAGATGCTGTACACGGTTTGCTACGATACGAACAGGTATCCGGAGGCGTTCCCGGAGTGTGACGTCAACATGGCGGAGAGGCAGATGTATTGGCAATGGGGGGAATCCAAGGTTGTTCGTCCTCGCGTCCGGCCGCGTCCCGGCCGCCGTGGAAAGCGCCGCCCGCTGATCACGGCGGCCATGGCCGTCCCGCCGCCGGCGCTCGTCTCCTTGCAGCAAGCAGACTGAATGGATGACTGATCGATTGCATCATTAGCTGAAAATTCATTGATTCATTAATTGCGTAATGTTGATTATTCTCCTACTGTACGTATATTGCCAGTGATAGATTAATTAATCTGCTCCTGTTCATTATTCCTACGGAATACTTGTTTTACGACGGACAGGGTCTTAACTCTTACTGGCCATGAAGTATGAACGGATGAATCGTTGTTTTTTTTTTTGTCTATCGATCGTGCTAGCTAATTAAGAGTAAGGATAAGTATGTTGTTAGTTGGATCGATGCTTGATTAATTACTGATGCCGCGATGGATTGATGGGAAGATTGTTGCATGGCGATTTGCAGACTAGCTAGCTTAGTGTTCAACTAATTGTGCTGCTGCTTGTGCATGTGGGAGTTGAGGTGCAGGGAGTCGTTGGAACATCTAGCCAATCGAATCCAACTCAGATAATCGAAATGCATGGGAGGCAGTAGTAGTACCATTTTTTTTTTCTTTGATATATAGGCCAGTAGTAGTACTAATTGTTTCGGTTGATGATGATCGTATAAATAGATTCCAGCTGCCCTGTAAAGTCGAGGAGATATCATGATGATGATGCAAGTTCATTCATTATTGGCAACCAATGCTAGATAAGGAGGAGCAAGTAATTAGCCAACTCCATTGGCTGGTGCTTCGCTGTATTCCATTTCCACACACATCCTTTCTTCTCTTTTCTTAATTTGGCTCTTTCCTAGTGTAATGTGTGTCATTTGGTCTTATGCGCACCGAAAAGAAGCTATCTCATTGCATTGCATGAAAGGTGTTGATTAGAGACAACACATACGTACCAATGTCCTAATCGTGAACGGGTTTGTAATCCAGTGGTTACAAAAGCCTCAGTAGCACATAAGGTTCTAGGTTTAATTTTCCGTAAAAACGAATTTTCTATGATTTAACGGTTTTATACTTTAAGTGGTAAACGACAGTGATAAACGACGTACCTTGATTAGTTGCTCGCCCTCATTAATTTCATCGGTTTCATTCCTCCCAGTATGTACATATGCTCTTTATACTAATATATGATTTATCGTGATTCTACAATGATGATGATAGCTATATATGGGATCGCTCTAGTCTCTGAACGAGGTATGCATTCCTAGTGAGTTGTGACAGCACAAGACATAAATCCTAGAGCACTTCCTGTCTCTAGCCTGGACCATGCATATGCGTGCAATTCTTTTACAGATCGATAATCCACCTTAATTTCTCCTAACAAGTGGAGCACTATCAGTCTACCACAAATATTCATGTCAAGCCATTATTGCATTCCAAACAGCCTAGACTAGAAATGCACGTTCCAGTATTTCTATGTGTGCCAAGAAATTAGCACCGAAACGCGTTGAAGAATACAAGTACTGTAGAAGAGAGCGAGCATACAGTTCATTCTTTTCGCTCTGCAAGAAAGAAATTGTCGCCGGGGCGGCACCTAACATCCTTCTTTGAAAAATTCAAAAGGAGAGAGGACGGCGAGTTTATCACATCAGAGTAGACACGAAAACAAAGAGCATGTGACGGGTGCTTGCATTTTCGCGACGGACACCACCTGTGACGAACATATCAAACCTAGCATTTGACAAATCATTCAATCATTAAAACCACATACTGTATCAGACAAGTATCTCGCAATTTTTACTTACCACTATATCGACTCACGCAAAGCTCTTACTAGGCGGTGGGAAATGCTGGGAAACAGTCAAAATGAAAAATATACAAAAGCATCATTGAAAACACAAAAAAGGTTTTCCCAAAGTGGAAATGGGCACCATAACTAAATAGAGAAGAAAACTGCAGCCACCATGATTCCATATATAATAGGCTGCATATGGATTGAACCAATCCTACCAGGTCAGTGCACACATTGAAATGGCATGCTAGTAGCCTAGTACATGACAATGCCACCCCC
>CM002481.1:29271265-29302459 GCA_000325765.3 Leersia perrieri | reverse complement strand
CACACACACAACAGAAAAAAAACACCAAACTTTCAGAAATGAGAGAAAAGAAGGGGAAGAATCATAAATACACCTAATACTCATGCAAGTCAAACTATACCTTTCAATAATTCAACCTGTCTTATTAAGCATATCAAATTATATCATGTAAGCTGTTGAGTTGAGTGAAGTTATGAATATTGCCCTCACTTCCCGGTTTGGCTAAACTGTCAGGAATCAATCATGCCAAAATCTGAAACAGTCAAAAATCACTTACTGTTTGGAATCAATACAGTGTGGCAGACTGCCTACCAGGAGTTAGTTGCAATCAGATAGAGCAGGGTAGAACAAAAACTACCGGTAGCTACAATAGATGGTAGCTATCATACATATTTGACATTTTACCATTGATCTGACGCCTGCCAAACCTAAATACAAGCAGGTAAATCCTCGTTACACCAAGTTTCATAGGTGGAAGATTGGTATTCTCCCGCATATAGGGTGATATTCCAGTATGTTTCGGGCAAAAGGGTAGAACATAACATAGACATAACCATAGGTTGTGATGATGTGGTAGTTTATTACCGAGATACCAGGGTACCTGGACAAATGGTGGCTATCCTGTTGTGTACTTCATCATCCTATATGGTTCGACGAAAGGAGGCCCATTTGTTCTGTCAGGTTAGCCATGTTTTCAACTTTGGTCCATCCGTTCTCCTGTTGTGTTTCCTTTTGGTCTAGTACACCTGAATCGACTTCGTCATTATCAACAGATAGAGGGCTAGCCACCAGGAACTGTTCCCAGAAAGAATCAATGATACCAGGAAGTTTCTGGGTGTCATCATTGTACATAATCTCATCAGTCTCAATGGGAACACTATCATCAGCTTCTTCAGGCAAAGGGAATACACCCTCAGGACCAGGCATTTGAAAGCCCCCTACAGGAGTATTAACATTTTCTTCAGCTACTATATCTTGCAAATCTGGGAATTCCGGAATATCGATATCATTTGGACCTGGAGCAACAGCCTTTGAAACAGAAGGCATGGCAGCCATATTCTGAAGTTCTTTGGCTATGCCATTGTCCAAAACAACTGGGCACTGAATCTGAGGGGTTGAAGATGAACAAATAGCCGAAAGTCCAGAGTTTGCAGCTGCTACATATGGCAAACCTGAGTTAGCTGGGACCTCTGCAAGGGTGACACCAGAATTCCGTGTTGATGAAGAGCTGTCAAAACCTTGACCAGCTGGCATATAATTCTCAAGTAGGAAATTATCTGAATTGCCCATCGATTCAAATCTATGTGAAGGATCTAGCTTTAGGATCTTCCTTAGCATTGCTTTGGCTGCTTCATTGATCATAGGTTGATACTTTACTATCTGTCCATCCAATGAAGCACTTTCAGAGTCCAGGGAACCATCTTGCTTTGGTAGCCTCCTTTTTTTGTTAGTAGCAACTATTCTTCTCCTGCTGTTCTCGTTTTGCTGTACAAACTGTGCTAGGAAGCCAGGACTATGCATTGCTTTAGCCAGGAAAGACATCATTTGTTGCTGCCGTTGCTCCATTCCTTGAAGACGCTTGCCCAAAGTCTGCAACTGATGATCGGTTGTCTGTTGTTGTTGTCTCAGCCTGACAAGTTCCTGCATTAAAACATTTTTATCCCTTTTGAGCATCTCAATCTCTTCTTCCATCCCAAACTTTCCCACTTCTACACAAGCAGGTACGGGAGCAGCCGGCAACTGAGGCTGCTGCACTTGACTGTTTCCGTGAGTTGGTTTTCTTCTGTTGATGGTCTTCAGTAGATGTTTTTGTCCTCTCAGAAAACCCTCGTTTGCAAACTCCCACCTATCTGGATCAACTTTCCTAAATCCCTGCTCATAAGTGCACCAATGAGACCATTAGAAGGTTAATGTACAAAACAGAGTGTATCTTCCTGGCTTAAGTGCTTCTGAGTGTTACAGAATTGCAGAATGAGCAGCATCATTACAAAGCTAATCTACATAGCCCAGTGTATCCATTGGGCTTGTGTGCTTCCGAGTGTTACACAATTAGCAGCATCAAGAAAAGCGGAAACAAAGAAGAATCAGACTAGCCAACAAATGCAAACTGTCTACGATTCACTTAAAAACTGTTTGTATTTCACAAAAAAATTGCTGACTGACACATTACAGAAGAGCAAGAAAGTACCATAGGATGCTCTAGCAGCACAGGCATAAGAGATACGCAAATGCCATAAAGGCCCCTGCCAACTGAAGAGAAGTAAAACTTTAAGTATAAATTAGCAGATGGCAGTCGTTAAGTTGTCTAGTTCAAGAACCAATAATTTGTAGCAGCGTAACATATAAGTTGTGTGCTTGATAGTCCATTTTAAAAAACCTGAGTCGGCTAGGAAGAAAGTTATCTATCTTGACTGGTAATAAAATTAATTCTCTTACTAAATCTCATATAAGTTCTTCAATCCAGTAATTACATCTGGCTCAAAAGGCACCAGAAAGGTACGAAGCTAAATACAATTTCATAAAAAAACATCTACCTGAAACAGACCATCACTCACAGGAGGTATTATATTGGTGATTCTGAAGCAGTGGTAGTTGGACAGTTATTAGACCGGAAAGTAAACTAAGAAAAGCAAGCATACCAGATAGCAAATCTAGTGTATGTTCTTACAGTTACTTTTTGTGCAAACAGTTAGTTCGAGCAAGATAACGATCTTAGGAGGTTACATGATTAAATGCCTCTGAAACTAACAGCCAACATACCATTTTATAAAGCATGTGCTTCATGCTTCACTTCGAAGGTATCTTAATACTTATAGGTATTCTGATGACAAAACAAGAATGGCTGTGTTCGGCAGCACTTCTTAAGCTGCATTTCAGATGTGCTGTGCAGCACTAACATTGCAGCAGCAGCTTGTTTGCCTACCACATGCCTACCACAGCTAAAAAAGCTCAAGGGCAGCAGCTTGTTTACCTAGCACAGAGTTAAAACATTGCAGCCGAACACCTGCGCTGCACAGGACAGCCCAAAATGATGCAAATAATCGCTGCTGAACAGCCCCAATATGTATATGTGCAAGGAGCGGGTTAGCATGTGCTACCTACTTCAAGAGAGAATACTATGTCCTTTGTGTAACAATTTTTTTTCATTCTTGTTAAGAGACGGCATGAATCAATTAAAAATAAATAAATCTAATTGTGCAAGAGAGAAGTCAAATATTTCCACACCTCCGAAGAACTATCTGGTATATATGAGGGCTCAAGTAGGATCTAACATACCTTAACAGTTAGTTAAAAATCCATGTTTTGTTTTGGGGACAAAACCTTAAACCTTAACTGAAAAACATCAATAAAGGCACAGTCTCCCGACCAAAGAAAGATGCATCAAGTATTTGAGACACATCAAAACTATGCCGGATTAGTGTTATGAATCCCCTATGCGGTTTCTAGATCTAGCAAGCTGTATAGGTAAAGTAGTAAAGCTACTCGATATATCGGCCAGCAAAGTATTTGAACCAGGACTAAGTGGCATCCAAAAGTACTATAGATAGCACATAGAATCAGTATTGTTGAAATTGATGATGAACTCCCTTGTAGGATTGTGCGAACTTAAGATAATACCATTCTAGAGTACCCTACGAGGTTGAACTTGCAAACTGTTGTGGCTGTCTACCAATTAGAAGAGGTTGGATGGAATAAAAAAGGTGGGGTAGAAGGAGAAGTAGTAACATACGTAGGTGTTGAGCTGGCGGACGAAGGAGGAGAAGTTGCTGTGCTTGAAGTACTTGGGGAGGAGGTCGCGGGCGAACTCGGGTGTGTTCCAGACGACGAAGCTGTTGTTCCCGGGTCCCCATGAGACGACGGCGTCCGTGGCCGGGTCGTCCACCATCTCGTAAGTCTTCATCAGGAAAGGCGGCGGCGCCGTCGCGCTCACCCCGTTGCTCACCGCCGCCGCCGCCGCCGGTGGCGCCACAGCCGTCGTCACCGCCCCCGCCGCAGCCGCAGCAGCAACGCCGGCCTCCATGAGAAGAGCAGCAGCAGCAAGTTCCGATCCGTACGGGGATGGAGGCGGGTCCTTCACATGCGGGGGGGTTGGAGGCGGGGGATCGTGGGGGATTTGAGGTGGGGGATTCGGTGGATTTTGGTTGGGGTTTGCGGCGCTAGGTTTTGGGGGCGCTCGTCGCGATGCGGCGGCTGCTACAGTGGTATGGAGAGAAGAGAGAGAATTGGAATCGCAGGAAGAGGAAGATGAAGAAGAAAGGGGAACCAACAGCCAAACCAACCAACGACAACAAGGGAAAGGAGATAAATCTATCTATACGGCGGCATGGGCTGTCTCTACGTATATTGCTCCGTATATTCTACTCTCTCTCACTCTCTTGGGGTCGGAGGGTGTTTCTGTAAACTGCCTCTGTCGCTGCGCCTACGACCTAACTAACGGCGGCCGGTCGCCGTCCTCCTCTCCGCCGTCAACATCCTCCCCGATCCCTACCCCAACAATTTATAATTCTAAAAATGTTAAAACTAGAGTAAATTTCACGAAACTATAGGTATTTTACAGAAATTATCACAAAACTACAGATTTTAAAACTTGTTTCACAAAACTACAGATGTAGTGTCTTTGTGTATCACAAAACTATAAATTTAAGGGGTTGTTTCATAAAACTATAGATTTAGTGTCTTTATTATCATAAAACTGCAAGTTTAGCATCTCAATTATCACAAAACTATAGGTTTTAACAATACATTATCACAAAACTGCATGTTTTAGCATTGCTTAAATCTGTATTTTTTGATAATGAAGACACTAAATTTAGTATTGTGATAATGGAGATGCTAAACTTGTAGATTTGTGATAATTGAATCACTAAATTTATAGTTTTGCGAAACAAACTCTTAAATGTGTAGTTTTGTGATACACAAAGACACTAAATCTGTAGTTTTGTGAAATACTAACTTGTTAAATCTGCAGTTTTGTAGTTTTGTGAAATTGACTATACCAAAAATTAGCAAGATAGTATAACAAAACCCTGCTTCATATCTGTGCTTTGCAAAAACCTGCCATCTCCAATTTTTTTCTTTTTTTTTATTGTTTTGGTAGTGACATATGACCCAATAAAAAAAGCACATGCAGCCTCTATCTCAGTAGACAGTCATAGAGAGTTATCGCTACTGTCTCAGATGACGGATACATTGCATTTAGATATGCATGCGACAGTAGGAGTATGGTTGCATTTAGATATGTCAGTCCCGAGAAGATATGTCAGTGTCAGTGAGCTTCATCTGCCAAAAGCAACCATGCCTTTGAGTTTATTACTGTACTACACATTTAGATTTGTCCAATTTTTAACGAAACGCATTTAGGTTTAGCAAAATGCACAAATCAGTTTTTACGCAAAGCCGTCGCCTGCTGAGTCGCGACACGTAAGGACTCGAGTCAACACAAGTCAACCGAACCCGACCCAATCAGATCGATCCGACTCGATCGATCGCCAAACTTGTTCTTCGTCTTCCTTGGCCGCCGCCGCCGCCACATTCTCCTCCCCACTTTTTACCAATTTTTGTAGCAGAAACGGTGTCAAAAAAAAAAAAATTGTACTCCAGCAGAAACGCCCATGGCGATCCAACCGGCGGCCCGCCTCCTCTTCTTCCTCCTCCTCGTCGCCGTCGCACACTCGTCATCATCCTCGTCGTCCCCGTTCGACGCGGCGCTCGCCACGCTCCAGAAGCAGATCGGCTACGAATTCCGCTCCCCCGACCTCCTTCGCCGCGCCATGACGCACGCATCCTACTCCCGCGAGAACGGCCGCGCCCTCGCCGTCCTCGGCCTCGCCGCCGCGCAGTCCGCCGCATCGCTCCGCGCCCTCGCCGCCGACCACGACGCATCCGCCTCCGCCGTCTCCCGCCGCGCCCGTGACGCCTCCGCCGAGTCCGCTTGCGCCGCCGCCGCCGCCCGCGTCGGCATCCCCTCCATCGTGCGCGTCGCCGCCGGGACCAAGGCCACCGCCGCGCCCGTCGTCTGCGGCGCCCTCCGCGCGCTCGTCGGCGCCGTCGCCGTCGACGCCAATAGCACACACGCCGCCGAGGAGGTCTTCTGGAAACTGCACGTGCTCGCCGCCGATTCAGCCAAAGCCGCAATGTGAAATTCAGAAATCAGACTGATCGATCGTTCGTTACTGCTAATGTTGCTGCAGGTTCAAACTAGTCTGTACGAGTAGTAATGTAGACATGTGTATTTAAGTATCAAGTACTATGATCTGCTGCTAATTTCCACTTTGAACTGCTATGAGATTATTATGTACTCCAGTTAGTGTTGTCCACCTATATATTCAGACCATGAATGTTCATCTGTCTGCACGTTGGAGTTACTAACTGGAACAAACTGAGACGGATCATGGAACAAGGCTTCATTTTTATCACCTACTGCAAGCGCTGGGTTTGATGTTTTTAGATTTATGGCTGATGGATATATGTTCTTTTTTTTTTTTTTGAGACGCTGATGGATATATGTTCGGGTTGTTCAGAATAGCTCTACATAACCTTGCTTCTTGCAGCACTTAGTATACAAAATGGTGTATACCTAACATCAAATAATTAGGCAATTCGACTGGAATGCTGTAGAAGTCATACTGATGCAGCTGAAGTACCATGCCATGCCATCACAGGGGGCAAGGCTGG
This sequence comes from Leersia perrieri, assembly GCA_000325765.3. Classification (NCBI taxonomy): domain Eukaryota; kingdom Viridiplantae; phylum Streptophyta; class Magnoliopsida; order Poales; family Poaceae; genus Leersia; species Leersia perrieri. Next base: position 29,295,805 of record CM002481.1, on the reverse strand, counting down.
CAGGCTGCACATATACAGCAAACAAGCTAGTTGAACGCAAATATTTCAATCAAAAGCAAAACGAATGATATCAGTGCAACATGTTATAGGGGGAAAACAACATTACTGTTAGTATACATGAGTGCAGACTTTGATTTAAGTAGTTGGTACTACGAATTTGTATCAGCCTTGGCATTCTACAATCACTCTTGTATTTGTTCTTAAAGGCAACGGCAGACATTGCATCGGGGGCAACAATATCAGGAACTCATTTTGTCCAAAATCTGATTTTTAACCTCCCTCTAACAAAGACAGGATGATAGTCTTGAAATTAGGGATGTCTACTTCTTTGCCTTTTTGCTCCGATGCGTATTCTCAGGAGTTTGAGCATCCAACTTGCGTTTCTTGGCTAGTTGCTTCGCCTTTCTTGCTGCAACAGCTGGGCGCTTGGCCTTGCGAGAACTATCTTGTCCCTTCTCACTAGTTCTACCTTCTTGCTTCCCTTGGTTACTTGGACGCTGGCTCACTTTCGCCTTTTTTACTACACCAGACTTGCTTGCTTTAAGGCCTTGGTATGACAAAGTTGATGCCTTCCGTTTGGTCTTGTCACTGCCTTCATGAGATTTGCTGCTTGGTGTCAAAACTATCTTGTGTTTTGACCCACCCTTTGTTTTGCCAGCATCCATGGTCTTCTTTGGTGTTGCTGTTGCATCAGCTGATTTTGCATGGGCAAGCCTCAAAAGGCGATCTCTAATCTTGAGATCCCGTTTTCTGCAAACAGAGTTAGCAGCCTCCTGCATGATAGATATCAAAATGGTCAACATAAAAAGTGTAGGATTGAGTTGCAACTGGATATGATGGTTCTGAATACATATAATTCAGCATGGAAGTCTTTTTGTAATCATTTTCAGTATTAGCATTTAATTTGTATGGCATTATTAATGCTACAATCTTCAACATATGACTTTCAAAATCATGTAGTACATAGTAAAACCAATTATTAACAAACTTTTTATACATCAAATAGAATTCTGGGTTTTTGACTTATTGAATGGGCCACATTACACCAGATGAAATAGGAAGGTAGAAGATTGTACCCTTGTCTTGAACAAAACGTAAGCGATACCCTTTCCAACGCTTGACTCTGGATCTCGAATAACACGTATAGCTTCAACATCACCTTCAGAACCACTGGAACCACAGAACCTTTGGTACATCTCTTCATCCTGACATGCCAGCGAAAAATAAAGTTGACCTTTGGTTACTGAAACACACGACGCTTTAAGTTTGTTCAAAAGAACTACACAGACCATGATAGATGATACACACCTTAATATCAAATGGAAGATTACCGACAAAAACTGTCCGCTTTCTGTCATAAAGAGGTCCTTCTCCTTTAAGTTTTTTCCGAGGTGGACATGCCATATCAACTCGGATATGATTGCCATCAAACTAGAAAGTATCAAAATCAAGACAGGCACAGTATAGAAGTTATTTAGCTATATACCAGCTATATAAACTAATCAAGTTTTCAGTTGAAGAACGCCAACTCACCAGGGCCATATTATGAGATAAAGCAGCTCGTGCACCCTGCTCATCTTTGAACACAATATAGGCATGCACACTACAAAGGGTGAAATGGTACAAAGAAAACGAGTTAGACAAACACTGGGCACATAGTAAATTTGACATATGCAGCTGTTCAGCACAATCAATTATACATTTTATATTCATGTATCAATTTACTACTGCATTGATGGCCTGTCTAATAACTGGGATACATATTGAATATCAGAGTTGATAACAATAAGAACATGAAAAATATGAATACCAATAGTGTGCTCTTCAGAAAAGAAAGTAATTGTATGAAGAGCATGCTTTCTGGCCTCACTGTGCTCTTATACGTTTGAGCATTGAATTCAGTTATCTCCACCTTTACTTCAAACAGCAGATAAGGTAGAAACCATAATCATAATGAGAGTAAAAGTGTGGTGATTTTAGTTGATCAAGGAAGTATTATGTGCACATAGAAAGAATTGCATAAGGGCATTGGTAAGAATTCTTTGAGCAATAAAGCATACCCTATTTAGCAACAAAGATGCAAAAAGTCTGACGCCTAACCTATGCCCAAGTTGTTTTTTTATTACTACATAAAAGTTGCCCCACAATTAACAGCATTGAGATAAAAGTTTGCTCCCTATTATCACATTCTACAATAATCCAAATCGGACAAACAACTTGCATATATTAATACAGTGGTGATAAAGAAAACATGCCATTTGATCATGTATGCCAAATGCAGAGAACTTAGTAAGATGTTGCAGGCATAGAAGCGACTTGTCAAGATATATAACTAATGGGGAAGAAATAGTATAGGAACAAAAAGATTGTGAGCGACCCATTTTGATTGGTATGCTAATACAGTCAGCTGTTAACTGTTCAGATGTAATCTAATTCGTAATGCAAGCATATATAGGCAATGGGAAAAATGCATTTCCAAGATATCTTTGTTTGCCTACTGATACAATAGCAGTTGATACTAGATAGAGAAGAATGCACTCACTTGTCAACGGAATCATTGATTTTCCCCTTTATGACGGCTCCTTTCCTCGGAATCTTGGTCTGCAGCAAGCACAAATCAGCAGTTCAGCACGTATAGGCGCGAGGAAGACACAGATGAACACGAAGCAAGGAAATGGTACTCACATCGGTGAGGGGCACGGAGCGAATCCTGACGGAGTCGACCTCGCCGAACGCCGCGAACTCCTTGGTGAGCGCCTTCCGCTTGGTCTTCAGCGGCAGGTTCCCCACGAACACCGTCCTGAGCAGCTTACTCTCATCATCGAACGCCTCCTCATCCTCCCCTGCCCCCGCCGCCGCCGCCGCCGCAACATCTTCCGGCACCTTCCTCTTCTCTCCAACGACCGGAAGTGGAGCCCCAAGCCTCCGCCTCTCGTTGCCGGCGTCGACCTCCTCCCTCTTCCTCTTGCGCCGGGGCTCATCCGTGCGCTCCTTCGCCGACGGCTCAGCGCCGTCGGGTACAGGCTCGTGGTGCTTGCCGAGGGTTGCCGCGGCGGCGGCGTCGGTGGGGGCAGGAGGAGCGGGCTCGTCGTCGGAGGGCTTGCGGCGGAAGGGGTTGTCGGCGGAGAAGAGGGAGCGGATGGCCGCGGCGGCGGCGCCGTCGGAGGCGGGCTCCTTGCTCTTCTTCGCCATTCTCGCCGGCGATTTTTGCGGCGGCGGCGGAGTGAATCGGAGGCGGAGAAGAGGGGAAATTTTTTGATGCGGCTTTGTCGGTGCCTTCCACGAATAGGCGTGAGGTTGGGACAGGCGCTCTGGACCGTTGGATTTAAATCGAACGGTTATGAGTGCCTGTATCGTTGGCAGGAGAGGACTAGGAGAGGGTTTTTATTAGGGTTTCTGCCGCGCCGCCGCCGCCGCCGACTTGCGATCGCCGGAGGAGGAGAATGGAGGAGAGCCGCGCGGGCGGGAGGAACCCGAACCAGCTGCGTCCATTCTCCTGCACCCGCAACCCTCTCGAGCGCGCCCATGGCTCCGCGCGGTGGTCTCAGGGCGACACCATCGTGCTCGCCGCCGTGTATGGGCCAAAGCCGGGGACGAGGAAAGGGGAGAATCCCGAGAAGGCATCCATTGAGGTCGTATGGAAGCCAATGATCGGACAGATTGGTAATTACTCTGCTCTACGCGGTCGCGATCGCTGATTGCCTGGTTGTTTTGTTGAAATGGTTTGTGATTTTTTGCAGGGAAGCAAGAGAAGGAGTATGAGATGACACTCAAGAGGACTTTGCAGAGCATTTGCTTGCTCACTGTCCATCCAAACACCACCACCTCTGTCATACTTCAGGTATATTTGCTCCCCATCCCATGCTGCTGTATACTTGCTTTTGTTTTGCTCCTCTTATGCAATTGTTTAGAATCATTGCCCTTGTGCTATACAATCTCATAACGAATTTGCAACTTCCTGCACTCCGATTGAAGATTGTGATTCTCTTATTGATTAGTGTCAAACTTCATTTTGTAGCGTGCCAAATCGAGATTACTTATTTTGGTTGAGCCTTTAATTTAGTGCATCATGCCACTGCTTATAGCGTTTTCTCTAATTCCTAGTTATTCCTTTGTTTGCAGGTTGTGGGCAATGATGGTTCTGTATCCTTTTGCCTTAATTAATGTAGTACAGTAGTAATGTTTCTTGGTGCTTTCTAACACACTAACTATACTGAGTAATAAATTTGTGCAATGATAAACCACAGTTTTGAGTTTTCTATTTGACTAACAACAAGTCTCATGCCTTTGCCAAAAACACATTTATGTTGTATTCTGAAAGATAGGTCTCAGGATCGAATAATTAACTGAGCATATTATTATTAGGTTATTGCTCATGGATCCACATTCCAAAGGCTTATAAAATAAGTTTCATTTAAGATTATGTTTCTGGCCAACATAAGTCTAAGTTAGAGCCTTTGACTAAGATCCTGGATGAGGGGGCATAAGTTTCAATCAATACCTGCTAAACTAAGCTAGAGTTTATTTAAGTATTGCAGTGAACTATACGTCAGTGAAGCTTACTTTCGTTGTGACACTTTACTTTGGGGAACTGCTTTACTTAGTGGACTCATCAGTTAGCCTCAGAATCAAGGGGAGAATGTTGGTTGATCGTATCAGCTCTGTACCGATATACAATTAGGGAGAAGATATAATTCCATCGGTTTTCTTACCTAACAAGAAAGAAAATATTATGGTTTCAGATTGTTGTCTAGTAGCTGCATTACATTAGCGTTTCAATTGAATTTCTATCTATCTGTGAATTTCAGCCGGTTGTCCATAGTTGGGAAATGTGGTTCTTTGTTTTAGTCCTAAATCCTTGCCTTGCGAAATGTTTGTTTTGGGCTTTTGGCCTTGGCTATTATAGCTGACCCTAAGTATTGATGGAAGTCCTGGTTTCACTCTTTTGCCTAGTAAATTTTCCAAGTTCCAAATAACATACTGAGCATGCTTCATATGCATAGCCTATTTCAGTAAATATCGACATGTAATTTGTGTTTTTTAATATTAAAAGATTCTGACATTTTGGTCTTCAAGATTTTAATCAAGAACAATCCTTGACTAAGCCTAGCTTCTTCCATGTGCGATTAATGCTTGCTGCGCTGCCCTTGTATTTGCTGGGATCCCTTTGAAACATCTTGCAGGTAAGTTAGTAATATTTCTATGCCCATTGATGAAACATATCTCACAAACTTGTGTGATGCAGTTGCAATTGGTTGTGGAGTATTGGAGGATGGTGAAGTGATTTTGGACACAACCAAAGCAGAAGAGCAGGTATAAATTTCTCGTATTTATTAATCGCTCTACCAGAGGAAAGGAAAGAACAAAGTTCTTTTCCCCCCTATGTAATATTTTTTTACTGCTGGTTGGTAATGTCTCTTTAAACTTCTGAACGCCAAATATATCTCATTTTGTTTTCAAGTACATACGTGCCATAATGTTTATTGGGTTCTAGCCTTCTAGGGGAAATAGTGTGGGTTTCTCTGATTCAAATCCTCTTAGCATACACTTTTAATCCCTTTGCTCTGTGGCAAGGTATCGTAATGATTGCAAAAATCTTATTTGTTCTTTGGTGTAGCTGGCAAGTGCCACCTTCTGAAATGTTATGTACTTATGTCAGTTATTTACATGCTTAACTGTTCAAGATCAAAGTCAGTTCATGCTGAGAATATCTTCATAGTGCATCAACTAATATTACTGTCTGTCGCCAACTGCAGCAATTGAAATCATTTGCTCACTTGGTGTTCCCCAATTCACGCAAGTCTGCAAGTTCAAAAGCACCAAATCAAAAGGAGGAGGATTCTGAGCGAGGATTGATTACTTCCATCACCCATGGAGTGATGTCTGGTATGGTTCTTATATTTTGTGCCTCAATTGATGTGTATGTTTTAGCCATTACAGTGATGCATGTTTTGTGACCCTAAACAATAAACATCTCTTCTTTGGTTTTTATTTCCAGAGGACGATTACTTCAGCTGCATAGAGAGGGGTCTTGCTGCATCCTCACGGATATCGGACTTTATGAGGACAACATTGCAGAAGCAGGCACCTGGAGATGTCTGAGAGGCATCTTGCTTGCAATACAGCGCCTCGAATGTAACAATTTGGCGCTTGAAGGTGGTAGCAGCTCATGTTTTTTGAAGATCTTGCCAGCTTAGAAAGGAAAAGTTTGCATGATGGAACAATTTGGCAGAGATATTTACCGCTTGCTTAGTACTAGTACTGAGCAGCGAATAGCAAGGAGCTTGGCAGCTGCTATCTTTTTGTTTAGAACTCCAGATGAGCAAGGAAAATGTCTTGGGCCTCAGGAGGGTTTGTATGAAACTAACTAAAGGATGTGTAGAATGTTTGTTGCACATCTTTTTGTGAGGTCCAGTTAATGAAAATGGCAGCATTGTACGTTACTAAGTAAGAAGAATTCACGGATGTTGCGATTTTATTATAAATCGCAGGTTTTTGTAATGGGTTTTGTTTATGAATGAATGAGCCCCAAAAGTGTACTAATGCGTGTGGTAATATATGGATTCCATGGTGGCGTTGGCAGTCGGCGTGGAATATACTCTAGTTTGGTAGCAGGTCGTGGCACGGAGCCACCGACCGACTCTATGATGAGATGAGCCCATTTACATGCCGACGCGACACGGCTACTAAAAATAACGTGTGGCTGGTGTGTTTGTAGAGTGCATCTTCTGTGCTGGTTTTTACTGTGCTTTTTAGGCCGGTGATTGAGGGAAACAATAATTAAGGTGGTCAAAAAAAAGTAAAGAGAAAAGGCGAGGATGATGGAAGGGAGGGGAGTCAGGCAGGCTGGACTTGGCAGTGAAAGAAAGGAACGCATTGTCGACAAGAGGAAGGAAGCTTCCGTTGCCGTTGTTGGATTGGTTGTTTACCTGGCCGACAATTGGCTGGCTGACTGCCTGTCGCCGGCAAAATTTTGCAGATCGCAAAGCGGCAAAGGAGAGGAGGCTTGGCTGTTTGTTTGGTCGCCTCGCCGTTGCTCCTTCCTTCGATTCGATTTCGTCGCTGCCCGCCCCGGGCTCCGCCTAATCAATCGGTTACTATAGTTTTCACCCGTTTGGTCGCTGGCTTGCCTACTATATAGGCCAGCCAGCCTTCCTGAAAGACTCCTCTTTGGGCTCCCTTACCAAACAAATTGCAATTTTTTCTGCAAAATACAAGCATCCCGTCTTCGAGATCTCTCCCCTTCTCGTCGTCGGTGCGTAACCTCCCAGATCTCTGCTGCCGCCGGCCATGGCGTTCGACGCGTTCACCGACAAGAACGCCGTCTTCCGCCGCCTCAAGGCCAAGCCCGAGAACAAGGTGCGTACCTACCTCTGTTCCTCTCTCTCAGATCTCCTTCCTCCCCCTGCTTGCTTCTTCTCAGATCTTCCTCTTCTTCCACCTGTGCGCAGATGTGCTTCGACTGCAACGCCAAGAATCCGACCTGGGCCTCCGTCACCTACGGCATCTTCCTCTGCCTCGACTGCTCCGCCGTCCACCGCAGCCTCGGCGTCCACATCACCTTCGTCAGGTATCCACCGAGATCTCTACTCTGCTCACGCCATGAGATCCAAATTTTGATCGATTGCTCATCTTTCGATCACCAACAACTCCCAGCACTCGACTCCTAGGAACTAGCGAAGACCACCCATCGACCTAAAAAAATCCTTTCTTTTTTCTTTTTCTTACCCAAAGAAAGGACATACTACAGCGCATAGGTGCATGTGGTTGGTGGATCTGGGCAATGCTTTCCGAAAAGAAAAACCCTATTTTTGGTACAGCCATCCGGAATGCAGCCGGAGATCTAGGTTCTTGGCCCATCAAGGTCGATCAGTGCTTTACATCTTAGAATTATACGCCCATTTGCATTCAAAAGTTGCCACATTGGTCTTACAGATCCAGACGCGCATTTGCAGTAAAATAACCTATTTCATACAATATTTTTTCTACAATGATCATGGTGAGCTTCATTGTTGCTTCTATGTCTATGACTCCCAATCTGTTGATGATGCATGTTTGCCCTCTTTTATCTTCTGGGGTGTTCTCACAAGAACTTCTGTGCTTCTGATAGGCTGCAGAAGGAAGCCTTCCAATGCTAACTGTACCAATTTGTTATCAGTTTTTCTTATACATTCTGTGCTTGTATCTTTTGCAGATCAACAAACCTAGATTCATGGACTCCAGACCAACTAAAGATGATGGCTTTTGGTGGCAACAATCGCGCACATGTTTTCTTTAAACAGCACGGGTGGACTGATGGTGGCAAGGTTGATGCCAAGTACACATCAAGGGCTGCCGAACAGTACAGGCAGATACTGCAAAAGGAAGTTGCCAAGAGTTCGACTGATAACGTCTTGCCATCGTCGCCAGTTGCAGCGTCTCAACCACAAAACCCATCCAATGACTTCCCTGAATTCAAGTTACCAGATGCACCCGCAGAGAATACTAATGGGAAGCAGGAACCTGATGTCACCAACTCGCCAAAAGCACCTACCCAGACACCAAAAGCCCCTACATATCCCACCTTTGCCACTTCTGCAAAGAAGCCCATTGGTGCGAAGAAGGTTGGTGGAGGCAAGACTGGAGGGCTTGGTGTTAGAAAGCTCACTACAAAGGTAATGCTGTACTGCAGATCATATATTCATAGAAGATATGCTTGAAGATTTACATTCCTTTATGGTTCTTCAGATTGATGCTTGTGTTTAGTTCCTCCCAAAAGTTCATAGGGCTATTAGGCTATATACTTCCTCTCTTCTGTGCGATGCGAGCATTAGGGACTGACCCCTTTACCATTATTCATTTGTGCTGCAGCCAAGTGAAGGCCTGTATGATCAGAAACCGGAAGAGCCAAAACCTGCTGCCCCAGCAATAACTACTTCTGCCACAAAAAGTGGCCCATCCTTGCATTCACGTTTTGAATATGTGGAGAATGAGCCAGCAGCTGATTCTAGAAATGGAGGAACTCAAATGACTGGTCACGTAGCACCACCAAAATCATCAAACTTCTTCCAAGAGTACGGAATGGATAATGGGTTCCAAAAGAAAACAAGCACAGCCGCCTCGAAGACCCAGGTAAATACTTTGTGTTGATGTTTATGCTACACCAATAAGAGAGTAATATATAGGTTGATTTTTCTGATCAATACATACGTTTGCAAAGTTTACTTTCTATAAGAGTAAGTAATATGAACAGCTGCATTAGATTTTGTCGTATTCGCTAGCTTGACTTGTTTTGAGTTTCATGCATAAGTCTGTTTAATCGTTGGCAAATGTCTGCAAATTTCACAGGATATTATGTCAGCACTTGTTAGCTCGTAAAAACTCAGTTCTCTATATCCAAACTTTTGTGATTGGTAGCATGTTTTTATATAGTATCAAATAATTTTAGCTTGTGATTTATTGTTTTCTCTGTTAAATTTTTGCAACGTTAGTATATGTACTGACTTTGTATGCAAATACCTTTTAGATTCAGGAGAGTGATGAAGCAAGGAAAAAATTCTCAAATGCAAAGGCAATTTCATCATCTCAGTTTTTCGGTAATCAAAGCAGAGAAGAGAAAGAGGCTCAAATGTCCCTTCAAAAGTTCGCGGTGAGTATTAGTTTAGCGTCACTTTGTCTGGGGACCATTACATCTCTTTGAACTTTTTGAAGCTCTCATAACTTCGTTGGAGACATGAAATTTCCTGTTTAATAGCTTATGTTTGTGGACTACTAAACGTCATTCGAATGTTCTGGAGAAGTGTTGCCTTTTTTTGACGGTTCTTCTGTTTGCTCAGGGTTCTTCATCCATTTCAAGCGCTGATCTTTTTGGCCGTCGTGACATGGATGATTCAAATCTGGACTTAAGTGCTGCAGATCTCATCAACAGAATATCATTCCAGGTAGTGATCCTGTAAATCATTGTCTTTTGTCACCCCTTTGAATATGTAACTTTCAAGCAACCAAGCATGCAAAACTTAGACAATACAAAGACTGAATCATGAAGTGCACAAACATCTTATCTGCTGGAATTGGTTCTGCAGGCTACTCAAGATCTGTCTTCCCTCAAGAACATGGCTGGAGAAACTGGAAAGAAGCTGACATCTATAGCCTCCAATTTCATCAGCGACCTCGACAGAATCCTTTGAGCATCAACCAAGATCGTTAGAATTTTTTTGGCGAACCTGCACAGAATACCGCTTCAAGATTGAAAATATGGTGCACTTCGAACCATTCCAAAGCATTTGTTGCACAGCTATGTAGAGGATAGTAGAGGATTGGCTATTGCGTCTGTATTCTTTTTTCCTTTTCTATTATGGTTCGAACCATGAAGATGTTTTTATTCGTTTCTTGACAAGATTTAAACATACGATGATATTCATCATATCGTCCCAGTTATTAGTTGTATGTGGGGAAAAAAAAACTTTGATGAGCCTGTGCTAAATGGAGTCAGTCAGGTTATCTCACTGTGCAGTCTGCTGGTACCACTACCAGTCAAACTTCATCTTCCTGAAGCTGTTTTATACTAAGGCCTAGTTTAGTTTCCAAAAGTTTTTCCCTAAAAACATCACATCAAATCTTTGAACTCATGCATGGAGAATTAAATATAGATAAAAAATAAAACTAATTATACAGTTGGGTTGTAAACGACGAGACGAATCTTTTAAACTTTTAGATCATGATTAGCCATAAGTGCAACAGTAACCTATATGTGCTAATGACGGATTAATTAGGTTTAAAAGATTCGTCACGCGGTTTTCAGGCTAGCCATGAAATTAGTTTTTTTATTTGTGTCCAAAAACGTCCGGTCAAACGTTTGATGTGATGTTTTTGTAAAAACTTTTCACAAACTAACGGGGCCTAAAATTTGCTTGAGGTTTCCTTTTATCTTGGTCTGCCAGTCAAAGTTCATCTTGGACTGCCTACTTGTCTGCGATGTTAGAGCCATCTCTCGAGGGAGAAAAATTGTTAGTGTTGTGAATTGTGAAAGCAAGATTCAGCTAACAGTGTATAAAAGCTGACCAAAGATTGGCGGCTTGCTTTCTGTAAACTGTCGTCTATCGGCATCATATTATATTGCAATTGCTTGATTTGTTGTGAGCCACCAATGGTGAACACAATGCAAGTGAGGCGTATCTTGCAGCAGAGCCGCTCAGAGTGACCTGGATTCCAGGCAGTGCCACGGACTCTTTATTCTGTCTCTCTTTTCTGGTTTTTCTTTTCAGCCTACAAGCAAATGGAGGCGTCAGGCTTGTAGTGGTCGACAGTGACAGATTCTTGCTGTAATCGCAATAGAAGAATCTTGCACAAGGCAAATTCTCTTTGTTCTTGTTTTTGGCTTTTGTTATTCTAAGCGAGTGACGGGAGCATCTAGGCTGCCTTTGCCAATTTGCAATCCCACGCAAGAAATTGTCTTACTTTACTTTAGATTCATTCATTTATTTGGTTAGTCAACTAGATCTCGTGAATTGTCTGAACAATTCAAACACAGTTGTAATAAAATACTAGCAACGACGAGAAAAATCAGAGCAGAGCAGACATATTGAACACAACATGAAGAAGATTATTCTGTAATTTGTGTGTGCTACAAGCAAAAAACAGCGACAAAGAATGTCTGCTGTAGCTCCATTGTATCCTTTTTAAGGTTTGAAGAGTTCTTATTCTCTCAAGTAAAAGCAATGGCAAGTTCCTCATTGTATGACACATTTTTCAGCTAAACATAACAGTAGCTCACAGTTTTGATTGGGATAACTGACGAACACAAAGTTGGCTTCAGTCTCATGGAAGAAATTTTTATTACAGTAAGATGTCTGATTTTTACCCACACACTGGATGCAATACAACAGATCACGCGATCAGCGATAGCCTGACACGGCGATCTGGTAGGTAGTTCACAAGATCATCCATCCATTCACAAAAGAGATAAGCATCATGATATGCCGCAGCTTATCCTGCTTGTCACATGGCCCATACATATGCTACCACCACACAAAATCTTTGCAACAGATCAGGACATAAAAAAAAGATTAATTTTTACGAGGACGGCGATGAGACAAAGACGCGAATCTGCTCGAGGAAGGTGAGCTGCTGCGGGCGATCCTTGCGGCGGATGTATCCGGCGGCGACGGCCGGCGAGTAATCAGGGAAACCCTTCTCGCCGGAGCGGGCCCAGAGGTCGTCGGCGTAGCCGCGGTGGGCGTAGTAGGCGACGGCGTCGACCTGGGCGCCCTCGGCGAGGAGCACGGACACCGGCAGCCGCTCGTAGTGCGACCGCGACACGCCCTCCAGCTCGTCGAGGCGTTCCAGCCCTTTCGCCGTCACGGCGTAGAGCTCGCCGGACACGCGGTGGCCTGATCCGGGCAGGTTGAGGAGGAACGGGACGCGGTACGGCCCGCACACCAGCGGGAGCCTCGCCGCCGTCGTGGCGGCGCCCACGAACGTCGCGTCGCTGTTGACGGCGAGGTCCTGGAGGAGACCGTGGTTAGAGAAGCCTCGCTTGAGTGTCCCGTATGTGAACACCAGCGTACGTGGAGGCTCCGCCGCCGATGACTTCTTCGTCTCCGGCGCCGGCTGCTCCGCGTCGCCCGCCGTGCCCATGGTGTGAACGCGGCGAGGTCGAGAGCTTTCCTTTTCTTGATTGGTTTTGTTTGGTTCGTTGGTGTGTGTCGAGCCGACTGGTTGTGCTTATTTATTGGGGAGGGAGAGGTGGGGCCCGCTTGGTCGATGTGGCGTGGGCCCGGACTCTCCCATTTGTCGCATTCCCCTTCTGGCCCATTAACACAATGAGGCCCGAAGGAGGTGGTAAACCTGTTCCGGCCCATTAACTTATATGGGCCTTGCTTGACGCCTCGTTGCCTTCTACTTCCATCTGTCTCCACTTCGCCGCCGCCGCCGTCTCTGAGTGCTCGGCGATCATGGTCGGCGACCGAAAGCGCCCGGCTCCTTTCGCCGGATTCTCCCCGTTCGCCCGCTCCCTCCTCTTCTCCGCCGTCGCCTCCTCCTCCAAACCACTCCCTCCCCCCGACGACCCACCCGCCGCCGCCGCCGCCGACGACGACGAAATCCCTTCAGGTACGCTTACCAAAAGTTCCCCCAATTCGCAACGCCGTCGGGGAGGCTCGGTGCAACCTTCTCATGCCCCGATTATCCGCAGAGAACGCCGCCTCTCGCCGCGAAATGCCGCCGCCCAAGCGCGCCAAGCGGGCCGAGCCATCCAGCGACGAGGAGCAGTACAGCAGCGATGAGGAGAGCTACAGCAGCGACTCCGATTCCGACGACGGCGAGGGCTCATCGGAGGAGGTGAGTGTCTAGTAGTAGTATACTTGTTTTAGCTTTTTTGTAGCTTCCACTACGGATTGATGCGACTGCTCTTCGAATTGCTGCTCCAGTTCGATACGGTGCAAGCAGACTTCGCCTTTTATGACCCCAAGCCCGGTGATTTCCATGGCGTCAGGCTGCTGCTCAAGACCTACCTCGACTCCAAGCCGTGGGACCTCACTGGCTTCGTCGACCTCATCCTTGAGCAGACCACGGTGGGCACCGTTGTCAAGATTGCCGACGATGACGAGGGGGGTGAAGGAAATGGTGCTGATAAAAGCAGCGCTGGTGGTGATGATGATCTGTTTGGTCTCATCAGCGTGCTTAATCTAGGAAGATACGGTGTATGTGCAACCTACTCGCCGCTCTATTGACAAGATATTGGCGTTGCTGCTCGGGCCGCTACTGATAAAACAACAACTTGCTGCTGTTGTGTTTTGCAGGAACAACGCTGCATCAAGGATCTTAAGGATTATCTGCTTGCTGTTTGTGGTGACAAGGATACCAAGAAGAAGCTCAAACAACTGCTGGAGGAGAAAGCACCTGATGTGGGTCTGCTTGTGTGCCGCCGTTTTGTGAATTTCCCGTATGAACTTGTGCCTAAGATGTATGAATCGCTATTCGATGAGGTTTCATGGGCCACAGAAGATGAGGTATTATTTTTTCCGCTCAAGCTCCTTCCTTTCTCTCGACTTTCCTTATATATGTGTATTCAACTATCCTTGCATGTCTGAAGCCAACACAAGAACTCCGGGATTCATTCCGATTCAAGCAATATCTATTGGTTGTCAGAGTACTTGAGGTGAGCAATGTAATTTGTGTCCATCTTTTTTCCCTTGGATATTTAAAGTGACATGTTCTTTGCTCAATATATGTGTGTAAGATAAGATAACATAGACATCATTTCTCAAGTGATGTATATGAAAGTTATGGTCTTTTGGTAACTGTTCCAGGTGAATTACGAACCATAAAAAAAACGATAAGTAATATGTCTTTGTCACTCGGTGCAGAGGAAAACTCCAGCAAAGCAAAAAGCAAGGAACAGCACAGAGGATGATGAACCTATTATCTATCCTAAGTTAGAAGATGAAATTTTTTGCGAGGTATCAAGAAAGACATGCTAGTGTGAATCTGTTGTAATTTGTTTGTGTATTTGTGCTGTATGTGCTAACAAAACTTTCTTCATCAGCTTTCTTCATGGTCATTCACTTTCCCGATACATGCGGAACAATCGACTCAGCAGGAGGTTAGTTGTGTTCAGGCTCAGTTACTTCAGACTTTACTGTTTCTGTTCTTTTATTCATTTTTCCATGCTTCCTTTATCATGTACTATAACTGTATGCTGGTTCACTTGTGGTGCTACTAATTCATCACCTACCTTGATTAGCCATTTCCATGTGCTCAGAAATCCATTGGTAGCCAAATTCAATCATGTGAAGTAGGAATATCTGTTCCTTTGTATTATGTGTTGATTGTATTAGTCTTCCATGATGATTTTTAGGCCACCATTTCAAGCTGAATCTTTACTTTTATCACTCCAAAATTGATGTTGTTGCCATTCTTATTTTCTCTCTTTATTGACGTTGAGCTAAGTGACTTTGTCCAGCATAATATAATGAAGTCTGCGTACTCTCTTACTAACTCGCTTGACTAAATTCTGAAAATTGGAGCTGCTATTAATTGGACTCCCTGTCTACCCTTGCAGATGAAGAATTACAAGGAGATGGGCTTAGTTATGGCTGTTAAGGCTGAAGCAATTCCAAAGTTCCGAAAAAAACTTGAGAATCTACTATCAGAATAGTTTTTCCCTGCATTGTGGCAGTGTGGAATTTTGTTGCTGTCCACATGGTATTAGACCGACCACATTTTTTTCCCCTGTGAGTGTCCCCAGTAGGCCAGTAAGCGGGGAAGCTGAGTTCTGAGTGAAAAGCCCTAGTGGAATTGCTAGAACTGTCAAAGAATTAGACTGACGTGCAAGAAGAAATCGTTTATGAGCTTTCATTGTACTGATATCAATAGATTTTGAAGGATTTATTTGGTTGCTGGAAGACATGATCTTTCACAGCCCATAAGCACCACAATTTGTCAGGGATTTACACGATGTTGATATTTAAACATAGCACGTCGTTGTGGTCTAAAGTTAACTGACTTAGATGGTGTTTGCCATCAGGTAGAAAAACGTGTGACGAAGCTGCGGGGAACAGTGGTGGCATCTGTGATGCATCAGCGTCCCCAAGCTCAGAGGATGCTAGTAATGCCTTGCCAATCTTCTGAAAACATGAATAATTTGACAAAAGCAATCAGCGACCAAATGCTCATTATTCCAGATGAACACCTGCAAACAGATCATATCTCAAATGCAAAACAAGAGTAACATTTCTTAAGCTGGAGATCACACAAAACAAAGACATGCGTGCAGCAATGCTACTTCATGTCAAAGGTTTCGCAGGTGTCCTATGCAAAAGTCACCGCTACTTATTATAAACAGTCAGAGCAACTCATCTCAGTATCTAGCAACAAAAATCATTTCATACTAGCACTGCACTGCCGATTTCCACATGGATTGATATTTGAAGGAACACTAATAACATATAACACATCTTCTGGATAGTATTAGCAGAGGTATGACATAAAAATTTTAAACAGCCAACAGATGTTCATCAACGGTGCAGCCACGAGGTCATTGAACACCCATCAATCACAAGTTCTTGAATGCAGACTCATGGGATTGCTTCTGGGGGGTAAGCCTCGCCAACAATGCCTTGTTTGAGAAGTGCTCAGCATCAACAAAGTAGAAGTTCCCTTCAGCCTTAAAAGTGACAAACGGTCTGTTAGTCTCAGGAGGCCTGATATCAGCAAACTTGACTGTCTTTCTGAGAGGTGTAGCCATCCATGACATCATTTCTGCCTCAAAGCTGTCTGAACCTGGTCGCCACCTGAGCTTGTGAATATACGGGCTCACGAACCAGTGCAAGGCTGCAGTTGTGCTAGCACTGAGGAAAATGACGGTGGATGCAACGGCTCCCTTGAGGATTACATTCATATCAGGGGAAGTCATGAACGTTATCACAGGGCCAAGTGACACAGAGAGACAGCAGGTGGATAGAGAAAGAAGCTTCACTTTCTTTATGGTTGATGATATAGGCCCTTCATAAACTAGTCCATCATCTTTGTCATCCTCCTTGATCTGCTTGGGTTTGGGCCCGATGCTTATCTTGCCACCACTAGTTTCAGTCTCCTTAACAGCAGCAGCTTGAGAAGCCCATCTTGCTTGACTATACAAACAAGAGATTGAACTGAAGCGATCAAGTTTTGCAAGAGGACTTGGCTTGGATGTTGAGAAATGCCTCCATGCAATACATCCAGGAGCCTGAAGATCTGATAATGGAAAGGGCGGTTAGCGGACTTCTATCAGATTTTTGACATCAATGTGAAAAACAAGGATGTGAATCAAATAAAATTCAGCTATGCAAAACATGGATACTTGGACCATTAAGGAAGGCATGTTGCTTTCAGAAAACAATATTATTCACTTTGAGGCAAAAATGGTGTTAAATTGGACTTTAATCACATGTACATATTATCCCTGCACCTCAATAACATGTAATTGCCAGACCAAAATAATGTGATTCAAAAGAGGTAATTGAGCTCATGAGAGTGATCCATATAATAGAAGATAAACCATAAATATCAAGGTAGAAGACTGAATCCGCAGATTATGGGGGTACATAATTCTCCTTGAAATAGAATTGGAGGGATTGTCCTTTAAAATACTTATTCACTGACACATGTGCTGCTCCAAAGTTTAACCATCTATTCTACAATTTGACCTTTTTTCTTTGGGTCCGAATCTACTCTACAATTTGACTTGAAATTCCTAGTTTATTCATAATACAGGAGAACACATAGCCAGTCAGACAACAACAACAGCATTCCAGGACCTAATCAAATTATAAACAAACAGCGGAACCATGGAATCGTAAGGCTTCCCTTGCAACATTTTCGCAGCTCATAGCTGACACTCCCAAGTACCACTCGTATCAGATTTTTCCCGGTGGAGGCGACTACGGGGAGACAGAGACAGATCCGAAAGACGAGACGAACCTGGGACGCGGGAGACGGGGTGCGGGGAAGAGGCAGGTCCGACGGAGCAGTGGCGGAGGAGGATCCCGCGGAGGGAGGACGCGGATCGGAGCCTCGCCGTCGCCATGGTCTCCTTTCCGATCGAGCCGGGGATTTGCTGCTATGCTAGGGTTTTGCGTGGGGGAGATGGAGAAGAAGAAGCGAAATGGCGTGAAGCGGGCCAAAATTCACATGGGCCGTGATGGGCCAGGCCTTAGCAGGCCATAGGCGGTTTCGTATTGGATTCGGATCCGATAACCTCTTGTGCTAGTAGTGGTCGGTTTCCTTGACCCCGGCTTCTTCTCTCTCTTGCACGCGGATCTCCACATTCCGCGCCGCCACTCGTCTCGCCGGAACCCTAGCCGCCGCCGCCCGTCGCCCGCCGCCGGTGAGATCCCTTACTCCTCTTACCTGATTATCGCACTATTCCAATCGAAGCTTTCTATACGCGCAAACCCTAACATAGTTCCCCAAACTAGGTAGATTTCCCCCCTTTGTCGCCGCTCCGGCGAGGCGAGCGGAATGAGCAGCCACCGGAAGAACTTCCGCCGCCGCACGGACGACGACGAGGACGCCAACGGGGATGAATCCAGAAACTCCTCCAAGCCCACGGCTAGCAAGTCCCAAACCCCTCCCGTTCCCAAGCCCAGGTCGCCGAGACGTCAGGGGGCGAGTCGGCTCAGCTTCGTCGACGATGAGGAGGAGGATGATGCGGAGGAGGGTCCTCTATCGCTGCGGCGGCGCCCGGCTGCGACGGTCCGGCAGACCCGCACGGCGTCGCCGGCTGCGGGGACTCTCCACCGCCTAACCCCCTCCAGGGACCGGCTGAAGAGCTCGCCGGCCGTCAAGGCGGCGGTTCCCGCGCCGAAGCCGTCCAACTTCCAGTCCCATGCTGGTGAGTACACGCCGGAGCGCCTCCGTGAGCTCCAGAAGAACGCCCGCCCGCTCCCTGGGAGCCTCATGCGGGCGCCGCCACCGCCCCCTCCAGCCGCTGATGCCCCACGACAGCGGTTGGCTGGAGCTGCCGCTGGTCCTACTCCTGCGACAAACACCACTGCCGCTGCCGTAGAGCCCGTGGTGGTTCTCAAAGGTCTGGTGAAACCTATGTCACAGGCTAGCATTGGACCGAGGAATCCATCATTGCAGAATGAGGATGATGAGCATGATGAATCAGAAGAAGAAGAGGAGGAAGAAGGGCCAGTTATACCAGACCGGGCAACAATTGAAGCCATCCGAGCAAAGCGGCAACAGCTTCAACAGCCGAGGCACGCCGCACCGGATTACATATCCCTTGATGGTGGTGGTGTGCTCAGCAGCCGTGATGCTGCTGGTGGATCCAGCGATGAGGAGGATGATGAGACACGGGGCCGGGTTGCAATGTACGCTGAGAAGTCAGATAGCCAGAGGAACACAACAGGTGTATTTGGTGCGATTAATAATAGGGGTCCTGCTGCCAGTTTGGGGGTAATCAATGATGGTTTCACGAAGGTTGAGGATGATAAGGATGATGACGAGGATGAGGAAGAGAGGAAATGGGAGGAAGAGCAGTTCAGGAAGGGGCTTGGTAGGAGGGTGGATGATGCTTCTGCTCAGAGAGCAGCGAATGGTAAAGCTGCTCCTGTGCAAGTCCAGCCGCAACCATCTGGATACTCGGTGGATCCACGTTACCAGCCTTCGTTCAGCTCAGTTTTGCCTGGGACATCTGTTTTTGCATCTGGGAGCGCAGAATTCCTGTCAATCGCTCAACAAGCTGATGTAGCAAGCAAAGCCCTGCAGGAGAACATCAGAAAGCTTAAGGAGACCCAC
This sequence comes from Leersia perrieri, assembly GCA_000325765.3. Lineage (NCBI taxonomy): Eukaryota > Viridiplantae > Streptophyta > Magnoliopsida > Poales > Poaceae > Leersia > Leersia perrieri. The sequence goes on along the minus strand of CM002481.1, from coordinate 29,276,542 downwards.
AAGACAACAGTGGATGCTTTAGTCAAGACTGACACACATCTTACTGAAGCTCTTTCAGAGATATCTAACCTTGAGGGCGGTTTGCAAGATGCGGAAAAGAAGTTTGTGTACATGCAGGAGCTTCGAAATTACATTTCTGTCATGTGTGATTTCTTGAACGATAAGGCATTCTATATAGAGGAGTTGGAGGAGCACATGCAGAAACTTCATGAGAATCGAGTGGCTGCTGTCTCAGAGAGGAGGGCAGCTGATCTAGCGGATGAATCAAGTGTTATTGAAGCCGCGGTGAACGCAGCAGTATCTGTTCTTAGTAAAGGATCGAGCTCAGCTTACCTATCTGCTGCATCAAATGCTGCACAAGCAGCAGCTGCTGCTGCCAGGGAAAGTTCAAATCTACCACCCGAGCTGGATGAATTTGGCAGAGATATCAATATGCAGAAGCGAATGGATCTTAAGCGCAGGGAAGAAGACAGGAGGCGAAGAAAAATTCGATCAGAATCTAAAAGATTGTCGTCTGCAGGGAAGAGTGCAAGTGACGAACATATTGAAGGAGAGCTAAGCACTGACGAGAGTGACAGTGAGAGTAGTGCTTATCTGTCCAGTCGTGATGAGTTGCTCAAGACTGCTGATCTTGTATTCAGTGATGCTGCTGAGGAGTACTCAAACCTTAGAATTGTTAAGGATAAGTTTGAAGGATGGAAAAGTCAGTATCCCTTGGCTTACCGAGATGCTCATGTAGCTCTGAGTGCGCCATCCGTGTTCACCCCTTATGTGAGGCTGGAGCTTTTGAAGTGGGATCCTCTCCATGAAACAACTAACTTCTTTGGCATGGAGTGGCACAAAATTCTTTTCGACTATGGTGTGGAAGATAAAGAAAGTGACAATGACCCTCATAATGCAGACTGGGACCTCATTCCAGTATTGGTAGAGAAGGTGGCTCTTCCTATTTTGCACCACCGTATTGTGCACTGCTGGGATATTTTAAGCACCCAAAAAACAAAAAATGCTGTAGTTGCAATTAATATGGCCATTAGCTATTTACCGACCTCGAGCAAGGCATTGCATCAACTACTGGCTGCTGTCAACAGTCGTTTGACTGAGGCCATTGCTGACATATCAGTACCAGCTTGGGGATCAATGGTGACAAGGGCTGTTCCAGGTGCTTCACAGTATGCTGCACATAGATTTGGAGTTGCAACGCGTCTTCTTAAAAATGTGTGTTTGTGGAACGACATCCTTGCAAAACCTGTTTTAGAGAAGCTTGCTCTGGAAGAACTATTGAGGGGGAAGATTCTTCCTCATATGAAGAGCATCATTTTAGATGTTCATGATGCAATCGCTAGGGCTGAGCGGATAGCTGCATCACTTTCAGGCGTATTCTCCTCACCAAGCCAAAAGTTGCAGCCTTTCATAGATCTAGTGGTAGAACTAGGAAACAAGTTGGAGAGGCGACACACGTCTGGCATAAGCGAGGAAGAGACACGTGGGCTGGCTCGTCGTTTGAAAGGCATATTGGTGAAACTGAATGAATATGACAAAGCTAGAGCTATTTTGAAGACTTTCCAGCTCAGAGAAGCTCTTTAGCTCTTGCTCGGCATAGCACAAGAATTCCAGTTTGACTCTGATACAGGTTCTAAATCCTTCCGCTTTAGGAAATGTTGTAATTTCAGGTTATCTGTACATTAATGATCATGAGTTTCTGGTTCAATCCCAGATGCTGCTATCCAAGCAAATTTTATGGGGCTTTTCGATTTAGAAATAACAGACCTTAATTTTATACGCTTTACCAATGCTAATTAACTGTCCGCAAAGATATTTCTATTTATCACTTTAATGTGTAGACATATTGCTTGTATGTGTGCTTGTGGCTAATTTTACTAAATTTTGAGGCTGCGGGCTAAATGTCTTTACTGTTTGGCATCAGCAACTCATTTTTTACATCTAGCTAGCTGAAAATGTAAAGGCGTCTAAGTAGCACATGAGCACTTATATTTAAAGATTATGTTTGATGTCTATAACTCAGACTACCATTTAAGCTTCTCAGTGTTGTTTGTATTCTTGTGTACCCCGTTGCCTTTGTGTGCAGTTCCCCTATTCTTCCTCCCATTATTCCCTGGATAGAATACAAAATTGATAGTCCAAGCTTGGTGAAGCAGACTCATTAAGTTGCAAGTTTTGGCCTTTAATGGAAGGTGGCAACACATATGAATAACTGGGACTGAGATCCAGTGAAGTTGTAACTACAACTACACCGGGCAACTGCATGCATCTTCAACCATTCGTTTTGGCGATCAACTGCTAGGATCTATAGCTACAGTACCGTCGGGATTCATGTACTTTTAAGATGATACCACTATAGCTATGCCGTTGGAATTATACAAAATAGAATTTGGTCATTTGGTCATTCTGACCTACTGGATTTATTTTAAATGGAAACTGTAAACATCTTAGGTCTTTAGTCTTGTGGGTCGTTCTTCCAATCAACTCTGTAATTTGGCACTCTTTGTTAGTTGTCTCCATTATTATATGATGTTAGTCTTTTATAGCTGATGCACACTTGTTGATTGTCCTAGCGCACTACTACGTATTTATTAGCAGGAGCAGCAGAGAAAGTGACTAAATTATAAATAGAGATGAAATAGTGCATTACCAATAAAAAGTGTAAATATTATAAATATGTAGCCTCAGTGACATAAAAAGGAATAAAACTCTGAATTTGAGCATCTGTTCTATTTTGCACAAAGATCGCACAGTAATATTACGTCCTCTGCTCTGTTTAGATTAGTTCTTGTTTTTATTGTCTTTTTTTTTGGTTCCCAAGGAACTGTTTTGCCACTAACAACCGTGACAAGTGGCAAGTCCTATTAATATGTTAAATGAATGCCTTGGAAAATACATGTACTGTCTCAGAGATTTTATATTACCTGCTGAGGATTATGAAGCATGTTAATGTAGCTATATGATGTTTCAGTCTTAGCTGAGAGTTTGTGCCCCAAATAGATGACTGCATATATTTGTATCATACATGTGAACTCCAAACCACTGAGGTTCCTGAAGGCTGCGAATGTTCAGGATATGTATTTTGTGGTTTGGAAGGTATTGTTGTTACTTTGTTAGTATTTCAAATAAACAGTGCGGCTTTCCTCTAAAAAAAAACAGTGCGGTTTTTTTGTTTTAGTACAACCAGCAAGCATATCTGCTTCCATGGATCTCAACTATTTAGTATTTACTTTAAATATGTTTGCAGTTGGATCATGTAACATGTAGGAGCCAGTCAATTTGCTGCATTGTCCATTCTTTGTGTACTCAGATGCAGCTGCTTATGACACTATATGACTACACGATCCTACCCTGGGACTTATGTGGAACATAAAAACTTTTCGCAATCCTTCTTTTGTTGGAGCAATTTATTAGTTGAGTCTCAGATTCCTGCAAACTGTTGTGTGTATGAAGTTCGGGTGCTCTTGTAATTCTGAGAGGACCTTGCAAAATTATATGGTTCCCGTTGATGTTGTTTGAAGATTTGAACATTTTCCCACTAGTTATGCAGGTGGGTTCCTGATCTGTACCTGCAAAATACAGTAGTTGGCTTGTATGCTGCTTATCTAGTGATAAATAAGATACTGTAATCTTGCTACACGAAAATGACATTCTAGGTGTTAAATGAAACCTTTTTAATTATTTGCTGTGCAGGATAGGATCCGACACGAGAGCAGTAGGATCTTCCAGCCAAGGTACAATGGCTCCTCCTGCATGTTCAATAACTCTGGAAACTTGTGAATGCAAAGTGGTTTTGGACAAACTAGCATATAAGTTGACATCTCTCTGCATCATAGTTATAATTTTGAATAGGCCCATCACTCTGATAAAATTTGATTTTGCACAGGTTTTTGTTTTATCTTCTGCATCATGCAAGGCTGGTATAAGGAGATGGTGGAAGCTAGTTGGCGATGGGGGGCCATTGCATACAGTAGGTACACAAAAGGTAGGCAGGCAACGTAATGTGCAAAGGACAAAGCATCATCAAGAGCCGTTGGCTGTGTTCGTCTACTACGCGTGTAGATTGGTTTGTTTGATCTGTTTATTTGAAATACTAATAAATTTTAGCACGAGTCATCTGTTTGTTTGATCTGCATGGTACACTTGGTACGTGTAGTAGCAGCACACGGTGCTTGTGATGCAACAACACAACAACTACAGGCAGGCAGGAGTGGCAGGTCAGCCTTAATCCTGCGAGATTTGACAGTGATTGTCACGGGAAGTAACGCCCGCCCGCTCGGTCCCACATGTCATCGTCCGCATTGCACGGCAACCTTTTCCTTGGTTGATTGCGTTTGCCTTTCTGTCAGCGGAACGGTGAAAAAAGTGGCTCCTCGGCCTTAGTTTTTTTTTAGCATACAAGAAAAAAATACTCTCCGAATGCCGAATTATCACGTGCATGTTTCCGAAGCCGTCAAACTAGGTATTATTTAGAAAAACTTTTTATAGAGAAGTTTTTTTTAAAATCAAATAAATTTATTTTTCAAATTTAAAATATTTAATAATTAATTAATCATCTGCTAATGTTATTTCTTATTTTGCGTGTTCAAAATAATCAACTAAAATAGCTCAAAAAACGGGCGTCTCGGACCACACTTTTTGATACTGTATGTAGTTGCATGCAAAACACACATCTCGCCGTCGCTGGCCACACTCTGATGGTTGACTCTCCTCCTATAATTGGTCAAACTCCTTCTCTTAATCACTCCCCTCTGTGTTTTTGACGTGATTTTAGCAGTAGATAATTGGATATTGCTCCTTAATCACAACCTTAACCCATTCGCAATTTATCTTCTTCCCGACCCATTTAAAGTGCACATGACCCAAGGCCCGCACCGCGACTTCCCTTTGCTTCTCTACACTCCTCTCTCTCTAGCCTCCAATTCCAAGGAGGAGAGGAAAAAAATGGCGGCGCCCGCTTCGCCATCGCCGGCGCCGGCGTCCAATCCGGCGCCACCGCCGCAGCGGCAGGAGGCCACTGCAGCCGGCGACGTCGTGGCGACATACCTTGGTCTCAGCTTCGCCGTCTTCCTGGCCTCCCTCCCTGGCGGTGCCGCGCGACACCTGGCGTCGCTGCAGTCGCGGGGGCGGGTGCTCGCCACGCGCCTCCTGGCCGCCGAGGACCAGCTCCGCCAGCTGCGGGCGAGGAGGCGCGAGGACGCCCGCGCCAATGCCCGCGCCGCCGAGATCTTCGCCGGCCACCGCGCCTCCTGGATGGACAGCGAGCGCCGCCTCCTC
>CM002481.1:29258075-29271165 GCA_000325765.3 Leersia perrieri | reverse complement strand
GCGCCGACGCCGGCGACGGGGAGGCCCTGGCTGCGGCGGCGGCGCTCTACGCTCAGCAGCGGCAGCAGCAGGACGGTTTCGGCGACGATTTCTACACGGCAGCGGCGGCGGCTGCGGCCTCGGGAATGCAGCCATGGATGGAGCGATCAAAAGGGTGGCAGGTGAGACGACAAAAAGCTGAAATCTATCCCCTTTCTCCCATTGACCCCTTCCTCCTTTGTTCTCTTCTACCACGTTGCTTTCACTTCAATTTCTTCGCGTCAAATACTTACTTCAATCTTCTTCCTTGCTCCATCTCATTATCTACTCTAGCATCTTTTAGCTTCAAGTAGTACCACAAGTAAATCTATTGCCGGATTGCTTTTCTGAATTAATACCTGCTACTGCTAATGGATGATTAGCTAGGCAGGATACACATTTGGGAATTTTAATGCTACTGTTAGACTTGATAGTTAGTGATACATTCTCAGTTCCTCAAACCACAAATTGGTATGCCAGATACCAGTGCATATCAAAATTGATGTGAAGGAAGGTTGCATTGAATTGTGTAGTTAATCACAAATACTAGTTCTGTCAGAAATGTCGAAAGCACCTCCATTGCTACAGTTTCTTGTTCTGTTTGTTCTATGCTAGTATGAGTTTAATTTTCGGTTTACTAGTAGTAGAATTATCAGGGTATGTTCTTGGTCCATCTTGTCTATAATGAAAGATCAGATTTTCGTTTAGCTTCTTGTAATTGCCCTTCATGCACGATTTCCCAGCAGACCACCTTGAACCTAAATACACCATGTCATGTTGCAGCATAGAACAGACAAATAACCACTTTGATAGCCTTCTGCGTCAACTGGAACACTGATACAAAAACTGTGGGGTGAACCTGCATGCAAGAAAGCTACCTGTATTGTATTTGGCCCATTTGAATCACAGGATTCCTGTTGCTGCTCATGCTAACAGTGCCGTTCAAGACTAGTGCTGCAGCACCAAATAATTACTAGATAGCCTGTAATAAGTTGGCTCTAAACATCTCGCGTTGTTATAATGTCCTGAAGTCTTGTGGCCCTGATGGATTGTGCTTCCTTTTCATGATATATCATTCGATGTTTATAGGAAACACATAAATGATCAACAAAGCTTTTGTGCTTTATAACTGAACAGATATGTACGGCGGATTAGCATAAATGGATGGGTCCGATAAATCCATGCCTATACTAGTAAAAGTAGTTCCTAGCCTAACATAACGGCAGTTCTCCATTCGGTTTCTTATATTCATATCCATATGCATTTAATTGCAGTCTGTTGTTTCTTTGACTTGCTACTTTCGGATTCATATATTGGTTTCTTATATTCATGTTTATTGGTGGATTGCTTTTCTGGGTCCTACTGCTAATGGATGATTAGTTAGGCTGCACATTTGAGAAATTTTAATGCTACAGTTAGACATGATAGTCGATACATCCTTGCAGCACAAATTGGTATATCTGTTTTGCCACAAAACAGATGCCAGTGCCTATAAAAATGGGCTAATTGGATCCATGCCATTGCAATTTTTCAAAGTTGGAGATATGCCATCCGTTAGTCAATGACATGTAGGGCCCACGTGAGTCAATGACATGTGGGTCAGGATGACATATCTCCAATTTTGAGAAATAGTAATGGCATAGCTCTAATTTTCCCAAAAAGTAAATTGATGGCAACAAAGGTTTGCATTGAATTGCGTAGTTAATCACAAATAACTTTGGCTGTGTCAGAAATGTCCAAAGCACCTCGATTTGCTACATTTTCTTGTTCTGTTTGTTCTATGCCATGAGTTCTTGTGGGTTTAGTAGAAGTAGGATTAACAAATTATGTTCTTGATCCATATTGTCTATAATAAAAGATCAAAGTAAATTTTGATGTAGTGAATACTAGGGTCTAGGTGTAGCCATACTGTAATTGCCCTTCATGCACAATCTTCCAGTACTGATAGTGATACCACCGTGAACCTTCATACACCATGTCATGTTTCAGTATAGAACAGACAAATGACCACTTTGATACCCTTCTGCGTCCATTGGATTTTGGTAAACTCTGGTGTAAACCTGCATGGAAGAAAGCTACCTGTATCGTATTTGGCCTGTTGTTCTCATGCTAACAGTGCTGTAGAAGATGTGCAGTGCCAAAATAATCAGATGGCCTTAGTTATTGTGTAATAAACCTTTTTTTTTTTTGCTGTAAACATCTTTCCTTGTTATAACGTCCTGAAATCTTGTTAGTTCTGATGGATTTTGCTTCTTTTTCATGATATATCATTCGATATTTATAGGGCACACATGAATGATCAGCAAAGCTTTTGTGCTTAATAACTGAACATGAATGCACCGCTGATTAACATAAATGGGCGGGTCCGATAAATCCATGCCCATGCAAGTAAAACTAGTCCCTAACCTAACATAAAGGTAGTGCCCATTTGGTTTCTTATATTCATATCCATTACCACATTGAGTTCACATTTTACCTTTTCTGTACATTTGATTGCAGGCTGTCTTTTCTCTTTTCTTTGACTGGATGCCTTTAGATTTGCGTGGCAGGATGATCAAAGTTGAAGATGAGAATATATTATTAACCATTATTGCCTAAAAAGCTCAATAACTTAAAGACGAAATCAAGTTTTGCATTAACTAGGAACCAATTTGCTTGGGGCACCTTGAATCCTATAGAGCACAAGGTTGGAGAGGTTGATTTAATGGGTTCGAGAATCAAAGATACATGCTTCACTCCATGCATTGTAAAATGGAAACAGTTTGAATTAGAGACTGTTTGGTTTCAACCAACACCATTGTTTAGTTTCTCTTTCTAAATTGTATAAATAGCAAATTCTGGGAAGGATAGGGCCATGCTGGGAGCATAACTTATTAGTTATACCATGAATGGAAGCTTAACTGATTCCTTGGGCTGGGTGAGAGCTGCAGCCTGTTTGTCAGCCCATGGCCATACCCATAAGGCCATCTGCTAGTGAGTAGCGATGTAGCATTGCTATATGGTATTCCACATAGAGTAACCAAATAGGTGATGTGGTGATTACTGCTATTGGGTGTCTTTGTACTGGCAGCATTGTTGCAGCAACTCAATAAGCAGTAATGTAAGGCGTATTACTGTTGCTGGAGCCTGCACGTCCAACAAGACTGCTGCATACATGTTAACACTCAGACGTGGCTCTCATATGTTGACGGTAACAATAGTATGAAGTGCAGTTTTCATATGTTGGTTGACTTGAAATTGTCTTTTTTGGCTCAGTGAAGTGGTTCTTAAAAGGCATATTTACTTTTCTAAGCATGAAAATGTTACATAAATTGAAACCATGATTATGTCATTGGCACTTAAAGCAACCATGGATTTACATTGATATATTTTTTTCACAGTACAAGTGGTACCTAAATGGCATATCTAATCTGATTATTGTTCTATGTAATGTCTTGGACACATATCCTAAGTGTCAGTTTGAGCATTGTTAGATTAGTAGCACTTTTCCTTTTTTTATGTGTGGCTCAATTTTTATTTTTCATCTTGTAGGACCTGAAGTACGAATCGTCTGAGCCAATGTATAACACAAAACATGCTGTACCACGGTAAGTTTGTACTTTTCAATTAAGGCGCATGGTTTCCTAAACTAGCAAAGGAATAAACACTAGTTAAATTTTACTTTCTGTAAAATATCTTCTATTAACAGGAGAGAATCGCCTTGGAAGGTGGATGTGGAATCATCAGGAGTTCCTGCAAAACTTCAGCTGCTTGAGCAGGAATTAATTAACCTGGAAAAGATTGGAAATGGAGACTTATCCAAGATACCACTGGTAATGAGAAAGCAAGTGAAAAGATACCAAACTCTTGCTGGGAAGATCGATGATCTTTGCAAAAGAATGGTATGTATTCTTTTTTGACTTTGCATATAGTGTTTTACTTGGATTTGCTGATACCACTGAATAAGTTATTCATGATGTGTAACTAAATATGTAATCAATACATTAGCCTGTTTATTACACTAGTAAAGACATGATCCGGGAGCTACAGTGTTCCAAAGATAGCAGTGACTTCTGACTGTTGAACTATTCTTTCTTGGTTATTAGTAAGGAGGAATCAGGAGCACTGGTTTCCTATATTAGTGAAAATCGTACTTCGCTCAATGACACTATGCTGGCTCACTTAAATGATTCGTAAATACTGATGCAAGCATACACTACTTCACCATTCTGATACTGTTTCCTCTTATGCATGATATTATTTTTGTGACCCAGTCCTTATCTTTACCAGAAGACAACTACAGCAGGCGTGAAAAATAACTAACCTCTATTTATTTGGAATTTTGCACAGCAAACAAGTGATCCCTGTGATTCAACACTGAACTCAGAGTTTAGAACACAGAGGCAAACAGAATACTTGCTGGAAGCATTCCACCTCCAGCACCGAGCGACTGAAACTAGGCAGAAGCTCAGTGCGCTGCAAGCAGAGACCGCAAAAGGAAGTTTTGGTGATGAATTGACAGCTGAAGCGAAAATGAGCACACGAAGAGCATTGAGTTCAATTCGGAACAACTTCAAAGAAATTCAGCGTAGCCTGGAGATTTGGTTGGCAAGAATTCTGGGAGACCTTGAGGGCATGTTGGCAAGGGACGGGGCATCACGCATAAGGGAGTACTTTTTGTCTCCCTACGCTTCAGCTGTTCGATGATGATCTTAGGACTCACGACTGTTACAGAGCACTTTGCTCGACACATTAATTCACCTTCATCAGGTAAAGTATGGATGAAGTTCACCATGTGAAGTCGCGTATCCCCTTGGTCTTAATGGAAGGTATGAAGACAAGTGATCTGACACCATACTGATCTTTTCATTGATTCCTTTATAACCAAAGGAGAAACAAAAGATTGGTTTAGGATGCCTATTTTAAGTTCCTATCCAGAATTTTTCTCCTCTCCTTGGTGGTTACATGTTTTGGCACAAATTGGCCATGTCACAGATCACTTCTCTTCACATTTATCCTAATTGCTGTTCAGAATGCTACTAGACAAGGGTGTGCGAACTTGCATGAAGCGGGGCATTCACAGCTTGTGTACTACAGATACCCTACATTAGATTGCATATATACATTGATCAGTCGTATGTGTTGATGTGTGTTACCGCAGTTTATTTGGTTAGTAGTTGTACAGGTGTATGGTTATGCCTCTATTAAACGCTCTAGTTTGTATTAATCTTCTTAATTTACATTTACCGATTTATGTGGTAACTTTGTAAAAAGTTTTGATCATTGAGCCAACATGCATATAAATGCTGGATCACTTTGACTATTGTATCAACCTATGTGTGATTCGTAGTTGTGACTTCACTATCTCTATATTGCATTTACAGGTCTAAACTTAAAGGAAGAAAATGCACATTTTTTTCCTGTTCTGAAATGAGTTGCTAAGCATATACTTAAAAGAGAAATTGGATTGAACAAAGCTGAAGGATGTTGATGTGTGGAACTAATGGTACACCAGTCACAGATTTCCTGGGCAGGTAATGCCCTAAACCTTAACCTTAATTTCTTTTTCCCCTTCCTCTCATATCCCACCTCCTATCTTTCCCAACCCCAACTTGGAACACAAACTCCTATTTACTTGTAAAATAGTAATATACGTAGTCTCCTCCTTGCACAATGTAACCACCAACTTGTAGTTGTAGCTAGCTACTTAGTAGTAGTTCCCAGATTTACCAATAATGCAAAGTGATCATCATCTAGAGGTACTGCGTCTGTATCCTCTCCTTGTTCTCCTCCCACCACAGCTTCGCATTCAGCTCTGCAAACCTCTCCCGGCTGCAATAAACAAAATCAATCAATAGCCAAACACATTAATTAATCATTTAATTACTCCCTCTAGTCCAAAAATACATTATGTTTTGGACAAAAACAGGGTCTCCAAAAAAACAACTTGACTATAAATTTTTACAATACATATAGAAATAACAATAAATATATGATTTTTTAAGTATTTTTTAAGATTAATCTATACAAATGGTTCACGCATTGCTAAAATAAAAAAAATTAAACTTATTTGTAGTCAAAGTTTGAAATTTTTGACTTCTGTCTTGTCCAAAACGTCAATTGTGATAGAAACTAGAGGGGTAGTAATCATCATCATTATTATTCAAAGCAGCAAGTAAATTAGCCAATTCATGGTGTAAATGAGCAAATTAGTGGACATCTAGCTAAGATTAAATTAGGTGAGGCATTAATAAAATTGACCTGAAGCGGACGCGGCGGAGCTCGCGGCTGCCGTCGGCGAGCTCCCTGACGGTGATGTACACGCCGGGCTCATCCTGTATCACCCACTCTGTCACCTCCAGCTCACTGGCGTTGCTGATCGACACCTCGTCCCTCGACGAGCAGCTCGTTGTCCTCGCCGCCTCCATCCCGTCGGAGGCCGCCGGGCTTTTCCCAGCGCGCTGTTGCTGATTTTGTTGCTGTTGCTGCTGATGCCACGCCCTCTCCGACGGGTTCGACGACGACGGCGGCGGCGGCGACATTGGCCGGAAGCTGTGCTGCTGCTGCTGATTGCGCGGCGCCGACGGAGGCCGGACGAATGCGCTCCAGCTCGTGACGCGGTCGGGTGTGAGCGGCGCCGGCGATGGCGTCGCCGCCGGGCTCTCCCTCGTTGAGCCGACTTGAGATTGAGAGTAGAACGATTCCCTCTGCTCCGGCCATCGATAATTAGTTTACTGAATTTTATTTCATGAAAAGTTGCAGATGCAGAGAGAGTAAAAATTGGCCGTATATGTATTTGATCAGCAGCTTTAATCGTTGCATGCTCTGCATTTCTGCAGCAGTGACTACTAACCAAGTCGTTGCATCTTTTGATGCAACGAAACGAAAGTAGTAGTAGCAGTAATTCAGTAAAAGCATCGTCACTCGTATGCAGAATTGCAGATGCAGGCAAGAACGAATCACCATCACTGCATCCGCAATTCAGCATGCCATGGATGGTGCCAAGAACTGCACAGGCCTTGGCAATGTCGGCATTGGGACCATGGCCATGTCAGTAAAAAAAAATTGTAATTTGTGACTGACCTCGCCGTCGTCGGAGCGCGGCGGCGTGGGGAGGACCTGGCGGCTGAATCGTCTGACATTGTAGAGCTCCATGATTCGCTCATTGTTCTCCCCCCACCATTTCTGCGCCTGCCACTTATCATACATCTCACGGCTGAATCTGATCCTCTTCAGATCATTGCCGCCGCCGGCGCCGGCGGCGAGGGAGACGAAGGTGATCTGGACGCCGGGCTCCACCTGCGCCACCCACTCCCTCGCCTCGCCCTCCGCCGGCCGTGAAAAGTCCCACGCCGGCGTCGAGCTCGCCGAGCCGCCGCCGAGGTATGTCGCCGGCGGCACCGCCATGTCGTCCTGGACCATCCCCGGCCGGTAGTAACCGCTCCGGTACACCGACGTCGTACGGCCTCTCGCCGGCGGCGGCGACCCGCCGCGACGCTGGTGGCCGTGCTGGTGACGGTGCGTGCCGGACAGCTTCAGCACCATGTCCTTGAGCTGCACAATTAACCAACGAAAAGATTTGAATTTTGGTTCATCCATCATCTGTTCATGTCCAGCATGATCGAATTGGATGGTCGTTAACTAGGTTGATGATCAGTCTAACTAGTATCAAAGAGAATAAATGTGATCGAATGCAAGACTTGATTGTTCAGTGTGACATTCTCTTTTTTCTCAAGGAATTGAATGTATGTATCAGAGCTCTGATAACTGCATGGAAATGAAATGTTTAGCCTTTGATGATTGCATTTACAAGACTACATCTTAATTTAGTAGTCAGCCTGCACTGCAGGTAAAACCAGTGAAAGGAATAGCAAATGCTTTCAAGTTCAAGGCAATGCAAAACGAGCTTGTGCATCTTCAGCCATATTTCTGTATTTCAGAAAGAAATATATTGAACCACATTTTCAGATCTCATTTGTGCTAATTCGGGGTGCTATGTTTTTTTCCCATTAAGGCATCATGTTTTTTCTGAATAAGCTGTGTTTCTGTCCAAAACAGACAAAACTGGCTGGTTTCCAGGGAAGTTCAGTTCTTTGATTTGGACTCATCCTACTGCAGCTCTGGGCCAGGTACTACTCCCTATCATCCATGTTCCTATCTGCATTATCATCAAGGTCTTTGATTCTACTACCAGAATTACTGGAATCTAGAGCTGATAGCTAGTTTATTGCTTGACCCATCATCTTGCAACTATCAGCACTAACAATTAGTTGTGGACAAACCTGTCTCAGCATTCAACAGGGGCGTTTTATATTGGGATACTATTGCCAGTGGAGCTAGTGAATCCATCGATGGCTCCGGTCAAATATGAATGCTAGATAATGAAGCTGCTTCCTCTTTAGGGGTCACCGAATGACATTTTCAAAGACTATATTACACTCTAGGATCCACTATTTGACCTACAGCCAATCAATTTTGTGATCTTTATTCAGTTCAGACTGCACCATATAATAATGTCATCTTTGCATTGCTAGCTCATCAAGACTGAAGAAGAAAATAAATACTACCTGTTCCACACTTTATACTGTAGTATGTGGTAAAAATTCTTATTCTACCATATGGTAAGTAAAGCAGCAGAATCTGAAACAGGGATATGTTTTTTTATCTCCGAGTATGTTTAGTTTATTTTCCTCTTTAACTCCGTGCTACTACTCTTTATGCTGTTATTACTGACCTGTATGTTTCATCTACAGTTAAGTTTGCCCCTTTCATGATATCATGCATCTTTTTAGGACTGGTTTCTTTTATGTATAGTTAAAACTAATATATACAATGAACATCCCCACACATAGATTCTTGCCGTGCTACTGATAACTGAAGCAATCAGCAATGCAGTGCAACATCCCCATCCATCCAGGGGATCTCTTTTGCATTGCAGTGCACTAGTGCACCCTCCCAATCTCTCCTTTTGAGAAAGCATGCATGCATGAGATGAGAGCCCATCCTTATATCAACCTCATCTGAAACTATCTCTGAACATACCTTATACATACTTTGGTGTAAAAAAAGAGAGAAAATAAGAAACAAAAGACATGGACATATAGCTATAGGAAGTTGAAGCTCAAAGCTTCTTTGTCACAAAAGAACAATGGAATAGTCCATGACCACTCTTTGTGGGGGAGGAAGGAAAGAAACATTAGACATATACATGACGCATATATGTGCTTTGCTTTTGTTCCAGGATCTCTCCCCAAGGAAGGGGAGCAAAGGACACGACACAAAGTGAAAGGTGATATCCACCAACCAGGGCAGCCACAGCCTTCACTACTTGTCCCCTCATTTTGACCATCTTGTTGCCCAATTCAGTTTGAACATCTTACTACTAACTGTAACCACACCCCCCTCAAATATTAATACTAATTCTGTTCAGTTATCTTATGTCAGGATGTGTAAACTGCAGAAGTCTGAATGTGAAAACGCTGGTCTAAAAAAAAGTCTGAATGTGAAAACAGAAGCTGTTCAGGACAAAATAAGGCACCTGACCTTTTCTGAACCTTGACTCACTGGTTACACACTTCCTATGTCAAATGCCAAGCATGGATTAGTTTCAGGTCGGTGAAAATTGGTCGAATCAAATCAGGCATATACTGCAAAACCGTATAGTCGTTTAAGTACTCCAAGCTAACTAACTGGTGATGCTCTGAAAAGTTTCAGATTGGGAGCCTAGGACAGCATTGATGAAATGGCAATGGAACATACAGCAACGGTCGGTCGTGAAGAGGCCGGGCAAAAGGCGCGAAATTTGCTTTGAAGTTAAAGGCAGGCACTGACTGGATGATTTCGATCAGGTGAGCTACAATAATATTCTGTTTCCATAAGGCATGCATAATAACAAAAAGAGAAAAAGAGAAAGAAAGAATTGAACTTTGGCACGCAGTGCAGCAGCTAGCTAGCGTCAGTGTCATGCGATGCTGAGCTTTAGTTCGCCGAAAGGGATGGATAGAACTGAGATGCGTTTTCTTTTTGGCAGATCGAGCTGAGCTAAGCCCTAGCCACTACCATGATACAGATAGTATACTCCTATATAATATAGCATTCATCCCAATCGATCGATCGATTAAAGAAGAAAAGTGAAAAGAGATCGAGCTCATGCACATATGTTTGGATTGGACTGATTAGCTTATAAGCTATCTTTGGCACTAATAATTTTTAGCAGCTTCTGTTGAAACAGCTTGCAGGCATCATCTGAATATCTGATCGATCATCGATGCAGACAGCTGCTGTGATCATGGAGCCCACGGCCATGGATGGATTCTACTGTAGTACAGTGATGTTGAACTGTTACAGACAGCTACACCTACTAAGGTTAAGGTAGGTCGATCGAGGGATGGATGGTGATCGGATGAATCGGGATTGGTGCCTTGGCCTTTGTTAATTTTCTACTGCATATATGTACAGTCTCATGCATGCAGCAAGCAAGCAAGCAAAGCAAGCTGGGCTGCAAAAAGCAGCAGCATGCTGTTATCAGCATGAGGCTATGATTCCGACACGTGGGCCACATATCCACCGTACATGCCCGCTCGCACCATCATCCATGGCATGGCATGGACCCCCATCTACGCCTCGGAAGGCGTGCCGATTCTAGAGGAAGAGGACACTGCACTGCTTCCTTGCTCAATGGCCGGTCAGTCTCGGCTAGTAGCTATTATATCTCTGCTTGCTTATTAGACTTACATTATCCATTAACTTGCTAATATATATATTCTGGTCGTATATGAAAACAATAGACAAATTAATTTGGGGATGTAGTTACGATGTTTCATAGAAATTTTACATGATATTGGAGTCCAAATTCTTTGTTTCGAAAGCCTACTTAGAAACTTTTCCTACCATATAAGATTGATTAATCCTCCAATTTTTTTATGTTATTCCTACCAATCAAATGGCCCTAAAGCTGGAAACGAACAGTAGCAGGCATTGAGAGATAATACTACAGTATATTGGTGGCAGGGATTAAGGGAGACACGTATATATGTCGGTAATTTTGGGGGCGCTGCTCGAAAGCGA
This sequence comes from Leersia perrieri, assembly GCA_000325765.3. Lineage (NCBI taxonomy): Eukaryota > Viridiplantae > Streptophyta > Magnoliopsida > Poales > Poaceae > Leersia > Leersia perrieri. The sequence continues at coordinate 29,260,101 of CM002481.1, read as the reverse complement.
CTCCACGGCAGGCAGGCCACATCATCCTCGACCATCATTACTGCTAGTGTTTGCAACACCACCCTTTTAATTTGCTTAGTACAGTACTATTATTGCTTCCATCCTCATCATCATCGTGTCCATGTAGAGCAGCTTCAACTCTATATCACTTTTTGTTCGCACTATAATTAGTTCTTTAATTAGGACGACTCTACTAGTACGTAATTAGTGCTGTTTGCGTGCATCATATGCAATGCAAGCAAGCAAAAGCTAGGTATCTTAATTAGCTACGTACGTACGTACCTCGTATATACTACAAACAAACTAACCACCCTCAACTGGTAGTTGCTAGAGTAATTAACTTCAATCAAGTACGTACATATATGTATATACGGATGAATAGATCGAGCTAGTGACGTAGATAATAAGTACGTATAGTAGTACTAATTAATACAGCTGCAGATATATATATATATATATATTACTAGGTTGCCTTAGCTTGCGTATATATAGCAGTACGTACTTGGCTTAGATTATGTGTTTTCTTTCCGGCAGCAACATGACATTGACATGGGTCGAGCTAGGCGCTGTGGTTATAAAAGCTATTACCCCAACCAACCATATATAGTTACTTCTCGAGTACGTACCAATTGAATTGAATCGATGGCACAGGGAATTAAGTTAAGGGCTCCTTAATCATCAATCTCGCCAGATCGAGAATGATGGTCGATTAATTTGCTAGTAATACTGTCTACCCAACCCAAGAACTTGCATTTCTGATGGTCAATTTATTGGGCCGAAAGCTGGCTATCTTAAAAATGGATTAGTATATGGCAGCGTAGTACATTGTGCGCAGCTAATTAAAGAAAAATCAGATCACGTCAAGAACAAGAGGCAGCAGCAGTTGGATGAGAAGAAGAAATTAAGTAGTAGAATTTAGCAGCACAAAAAATTAACAAAGATGGGAGGCAACGCATGCAAATCAAGGCAGAGGCAGTAGAAATGAGATGGCAGTAAGCTAACTAACCTGAGAGGTGAGCGTCTTGACGGGGTCCCTGCAGGTTGGGGTGTCGTCGTCTCCGGCGCCGGCGCCGGAGCGCGGCGTGTCCTGTCGCCGGCCGCCGCCATCAGCTTCCTTCACACAGGCGATGCAGGCCAGCATCTCGGTCGCTACGATTCGATCTCTCTTCTCTTATTAGCTTTTAGCTAGCTAGATATATAGCTCTTGGCTCTGCGCTCTGATGAGCTCGCCGGCCGCCCGGCTAGTAGTAGCAGTGCATATATATAGATAGAGATAGAGAAAGATATACAGGTGAGGTGCAAGTGCAAGTGCAAGCTAAGGCTAGCTACTAAGCTCCACATATATACTGCCACTACTCACTGAACTCGCTATTGAAGTGGAGAACAGTACTAGCTGCATGCGTGGCCGCTGCCCAGTGACAGTGAGCTCGCCAGCAAAGCAAAGCAAAGTAATTACTTTCCTCTCCTCTGCTCTCAATTCTCACGCACTCTGCTTTATCTTCTTTTCTTTTCTGGTTTCTTCTTCTTCTGCTGTATTTTTTTTTATGAATGGAAATTTTGTTAGTAATATATCTCTATCGACTTTCTACTTTAATTTGTTTTACTTCCGTTTGTTTGGATGGACCTGTGCTAGCTAGTTACCGGCTCTATGTGTGATGATACGCCTCACTCAACAATGATCCATCCTATACATTTCGCATCATCGCCTTTAATTGGACAACTTATCTGACAGTCCGTCCGTTTTGTTATCTTTAATTGCATTATACCTAAGGACATCTCTAATGATGTCTATAAGTTATCTATAAGAGAGCCACGTAGAAAAGAGAATGGAGGAGAGAGAACGGGTTGCCGCTTAGCCTGGCGACGTGCGCTAGCACGCGTCCCTGCGAGCGGGTCCCACCCCACCGCGCACCTCTCCTCCCCCTTCCTCTCTCTCGCCCTTTCCTCTCTTCCCTAACTCTCTCGCGCGGCGGTTGTGGTGAAGGCGGCCGCCCGGCCTGGCTCGCCGCCGCGGGCGAGCGCGCGC
>CM002481.1:29133464-29257975 GCA_000325765.3 Leersia perrieri | reverse complement strand
CTACGGCGCGGAGGAGGAGGAAGGAGGCGAACGGTGACGGCGAGGCACGGGGCAGCGGCGCGGCTGGCGAGCGTGGGCGAAGGGCAGCGGCGCGACCAGCGAGCGTGCCGTCGGATTTGCGGGAGAGAGGTTTGGGAAAGGGGATATGTGAGACCCGCAAAATATCGAAATGTGTGTCCTATAGTTCATCCATTAAAAGACTTCTCTACAAAACTTGCTATAACTAATGTGGACAAGATTATAGAACTTGTTCTCTGTATTATTGTGGGTGCTCTAAGCTGATGTTCTGTTCAGACTTGACGCCTGACCTCTACAGATTAGCTATGAATTGAACAACTATTAGTGGCAGTGTCATAGATATTATTATCGCACCCACTCAACAACATGTGCATGCATGCATATGGCTCTTAATTATGATGATGAATAATATTTGTACCACTAGTGCCTATACTCAATCCCACTTCATTTCAATTAGAGTCCGTTTTTTTTCTGTAATAAAGGGCCCACCGAGTGCTTAATGATCAGGTGATATATGTCACACCCATTTGACCCATATATCATATTAACGTTGTCACCACACTATTATAGCAGTACAGTAGGAGAGAAAAGCGGGCTAAAAAGCTGCCGCATTAGATTAGTGTCTAGTGAAGGAGAGAGGAAAAAAAAAAGTGGGCTCTAAATTTGGAGCTAGCTATAGCACGGGCTTCAAAAAAAAATTTGTGAGAGAGATGTGGGACATGCAGTGATCATACAGTGCATATTTATAACTAATGAATAAGTTATTAAGTTGGCTCTAAATGATGTGTCAAATTTTAGAGTAAGCAGTTGGTTTTTTTATTGACCTTGCTCTTAGGCCACTCTGTCAACAGGATCTCCGGAGCAAACTTTTTTTTTAAGTTATAACTATGGGGAGTCCACGGTTTAGTTTTATTAAAAGAAAGAGAAAATGGGCCTTGTTTTGGCTGATGTTTTTTAACAAAAGTCCATTAATTTGGGCCTAAAAGCTTTGTTGTTTAGGCCAAATCAGCAAAAGCTTTCAGCAATCCAATGAGGCCCAATATGTACAAGTTAATTACAAATAACCGATCCAAGAAACTAAAACTTCTTTTTCAACCGTTGAGCCTATCCAACAGATAAAACTAAACTGCCCTTGAAAAGGTGAAACCAGCTGTAACGGAACTTTAATCAGCAACTAGATAAGATTAATAAAAGAGTGATTTTACAGCTCTTGAATAATTACCGAAAGATACCAAATTTACATTAAAAATCTTGTTTTCTCAAAAACTATAAAATTTCGCTTGTTAATATTAAGAGGTTGTTTGGATCAGGGACTTTTTTTTAGTTCGTGTCCCATCGGATGTTTGCATATCAGTTAGAAGTATTAAATATAGACTGATAATAAAACTAATTGCGTAAATAAAGGCTAATTCGCGAGACGATTTTGTAAGCCTAATTAATCTACGATTAGCAAATGTTTATTGTAGCATCACATTTACTAATCATAGACTAATTAGACTCAATAGATTCGTCTTGCGAAATAGTCCAAAGTATGGGGTGGGTTTTATTAATACTCTATATTTAATACTTCTAATTAGTGTCCAATCCTATATGACAGGGACTAAAAAAAGTCCCTATATCCAAACAGGGTCTAATATTACCCAGGTAGAAGACTGCTTTTATGAGATAGACAAAGTAAGTCAACATTTTCATTAGTTTTCATAAGTCCAACAATCCAGATGGAGTAGTAGCATTAGTATACATTAAAACAAAAGGTATTTTAATGACCGGCTTTGAGGAACAGCATGCATGGTCGGGGACAGTAATCCGAGCACTTATAATTACTCGTGTGCGCACAGCAGCTAGCTGGCTGCATCACACTATGATTTCTTTTGAGTGGAGCGTGTGCAGCAGCAGCTATAGCTTTGCATTTGCACTTGTCATTGAATATGCCTAGGCCTGGCCTCCTCTAGGTTGCATGCATCGCAGGCATCGAGTGTTGATGTTCCTTTAGTACGATAGATCGGGCATTGTTTGAATCATTACTGATGCACGTAGGCCATTTCACACCGAGTGCAGTAAACAGTGCATACAATGCAGAGGGGAAGGTCTAAGTTAACACTTAACACCCTGTTTGGGTATGATGAACAACATGTGAGTATTTAGTTGGTGTTAATATAAAGAAGCTTAAATTCTAGTCATTTATTTATTTAGATTCTACGGCTACTAGGACTCAGAACCTGGAGCGAGAATCTAGACTATTTGGTGGAGCGAGAGATCCTAGGAGTACTTGCAAGAAGTATAATTTTGTTTTATCTATCTTATCCTTTTAAAGGTTTGCATGTTGAGTTCGGATTCTGAGCAGATGTGTAGTTATCAGTTATATCTATAAGTTGATTTAGTGTTGGTCAGCATTTGGCAATTTCAGGCCAGGCTTGACAGAAACACAACTCATCAATTGTGCACGCTAAAGAGGGTGGACAACAAGCTAGCTTAGCTCGATAGTCGATAAGGTTCAGGTTGTTTGGGGTTGTTATCATAAAGTCATCTCAGCTCGCTGAAATCAACGGGCAAAAATCTTAAGTCATTAACAATCTCTATCCAACGAGCCCCGTTCCGATGGTCTTTACTGGCAGTAGAAATCAATCTAAACCATTGATCTATTTTAATCTAAAGGGCAGAATTGATTTGTACTGCCACCCCTATTGAAACCAGTAGAAACATAGAGGGGTATGGCTGTCCAAAAATTATAGTCGCGGGAGGGTAAATACGTCATTTCGCATAGAGACTGGAAAAACCTAGCCCTTGCCCAGCACAGCCCAGCCGCACCTCTCGGGAGAAGCGCTGCCGTTACTCAAACGGACTATTTTGTTGAAGTTTAGAATCGGCGGTAACCGGTAATCTCCATCAATGCCGATGGAGATGTGTTCATTTGGATACAGTTTGATGCCAAAGGCTAGCAAAGTCATTCGAAATCTACAAACTCCTAATACGTACAAATTACTGCTTGATGCAGCCGCATCATTCTGCCTTGATGATCAAATTTTACCTTACCTGAGTTTCTTAGAGAAAATACTCATCTTCCAAACACATGTCGCGCGGCTATGCACCCAGCAGCACACGGCTCAGTCGCGAATGCATAGTAGGAATACCACAGGTTAACCAAAAGGGAATTGGAAATCAAGATTCTGGGAATTAGGAACCATCAACGATCATAAGATTCGCACATAAACTTGGGAAAGCTTCTTAGCTAAAGCAGATCATTGGGAAGGAGGCTGCAGACGCCTGCGATTTGGCGGGACCTGCGAGTCCGAGCACGGCGGCGCTGGCATCGGAGATTCGGAGTCGGGAGTGCGAGACGGGCGAGACTCGAGATTGTTTACCCTAACCACTTAATTATTAAATGACTAATATACCCTTTCACACGGACGGCTCGGATTGTTTCTACTGCCAGTAGTATAATAGAGACACCTTTACAGTTTTAATTAAAACGTTTGTTTTTATTATCATATTTTAATATAAGACCAAGTACCGACCAATTAAGAACTCACCAAATTAATTCAATCGGCTATGAAGTAACTAAAGGAGTAATATGTAAAATATATCTTTTTTTCCACTGCCTAGTTAAACCATTAGCTAACAAGCTAAAAACATAGCTCAGCTTGACTCATTATGATTACGAATTTGAGCTGACCTGTCGGCTGTCCACAAACTTTGAGAGTATTTTCATCCCATGTGAGAAAGACTTTTCAACATGAGTTAGGTGCATTTGCACCTAGACTCATTATCATTGGATGTGCTTTAATATTTGGACGCATATGTATGTTTGATGAATGTGCTTTAAGATCATGACATACATGAATCACAAAAACAATCATAGGGCTCTTGCCCTAGGTGCAAATGCACCTTAGGTTTAGAAAAACCACATCCATCCTAGCGCACATGAGAGCGCACTCATGAGAAGATGGATACAACACTCCTAAAAGTCTCTGCTAACCTCCCCCCTTCCCTCTAGTAAGTTGAGGCAAACCCTATGGCTTTGGATAGGCATCCGGAGGCGGATGCCGCTAGACCTATACCATCTTGAAGACGGGTATTAATTATTCACCTACCAGCTAGAAGGCTCTGCATCTTTGGGGTGGGTTACCCCATACCCCAAAGGGCGAGAAAGCATGGATTCCCGAAGACAAGACGTGTCACGGGTATGGGATTCGTTATCGCCTCCAGGCTAAATCTAGAGTAGCCTTCAAAGTGTATTTACCTAACCACCCTGATGGGCCCACCTAGCAACCTCCTACTTGGTTATATTTCCTCCGTCTTAAAATATAACTACCTGAACAATTTAAATTTGTCTTAAAATATAAATATTTCTATACCTACCTACCACATCTCCATCAATCACAACCATCCACCATTTAATTTCTCCACCTACACTTTTTTCTCCACCAACCACAACCATTCTTCACCCCAACCTTAATTTCTTTTAAAAAAATGATATAAGTAGCAATATTATGAGACGGGGTTGTATGCTGTATGGCCAAAAGGGCATCCGTTTATTTTTTCTATGCTATACCCTGTGGAATGAAAGAGATGAACGCATGTTTCATAGCACGATTTAATCATTCGCGCACTTAGCTAATTCATAGGTCTGTTGGTGGGAGTTTTACCATGGACACTACACGTACGTACGGCAATGCGCGCAATGGCACCGAGGATAATGGAACCGAGACTGGGCTGCTAGGGGTAGGGGTGGTACGTGCCAAGAATGAGGACTGCGGGAGGGGATGGCTAGTGGGACCTTGTACTGGGTATGAAAAATTATAGACTAACTAGACAAATCATCCACAATTTGACTTGAGGTTAACATTGCAGACAGATGATTTAACCCTACGAATCGGTGAAATTATCGGTATAGATCATATGTCTATTACCGACAGATGGTGCACTGACCTTTGCTGCTGACAGATGGTTAGTTGCTGATCAGATCATCTACACTCATCTGCTGGCAATGTTGTGCCATGGATACGGTACGGTAAAAAAATGGTGTGCAATTAATGGTGCAGTGTATGCGGCGACGAATTGAGGTACGTAGCTGATAGAGTAGCAGGATACGAATTGAGTACGAGTTAGTCGATATCGAGGTAGGTATTCGCAGTCGCAGGTTTTGATCGATCGATCGATCAGCTGAGGGTGTCATGTCTGCTGCTGACATTCGCAAGCTGCATGAGGAAGAGATCGATGAGGCAGCTACTGTAGCTAGCTAGCAGCATGGAGATGCAGCTGATACGGACGGTCGGGTGGATGGAAGGAGGAGGAGACAGTCCCGGACGACGTAAGCTGCATCCGCTATATTTTCTCCCTCTTAATATATAACTATTTATGTTCTTTTTTAAATTGATTAAGATAGGGATGAGGGAGTATTATGATTGATTGAGAGGAGAAGGTAGGTGCAAGAATGGATAAGGTTGTGATGGGTAGAGATAGGATAGTTAGGTGTAAAAATAGTTATATTTTAAGATATATTTAATTTTTTCAGGTAACTATATATTATATATTTTAAGATGAAAAAAAATAGTATACATGTCGTATGTACTGCAGCTTGCCGTAACAGCAGCAGAAACAGAATTGGCCGGACGATATATACCCTGTGGTCAATTGACACGGGACAGGCAGAGGCAGGAACAGCAAACAGGAGGGGGCCGTATATATGTAGTGGCCCTGCATATTTGCACCATGCATCTGCTTGCATGCTTTGCCTAGATCTACCTTGTTCCTCCGACATAATCATGCCTGCCTGCCGATCGAGGAATCTCTCCATCTCTTTCTCGATCTCTCGCCAAGAGCGCCTCGCCTGCAACTACTGTCTACTGTCCCGCTTAATAATTTTGCCTTCAATCATAAAAATATAAATAGACCAATAATTTAATACTACTAGTTTCTCATTAATAATGACTATTTTGATCATTCCATATCACCATTAATTTTATGTGGGCTTCTAGAAATTGGTTTTTTCTCTAATAACAACAGAGTAGAGGGAGTACGAACTGTACAACAATCAAACTCCAGCGGTCACAGCTAACGGTCCTTTCGTTCCAAAATATAATAAGTTTTAGAAAAATCAAAGTTAAACATTTTAAACTTTAACTATTAATAATAAAAATGAACACGATTGGTGGAACCTGTCAAAAAAGGTCTTTCAACTTATGAATAGCCTGGATGAATGAAAGATCTGGATAGCGCTAAGTTGTGATATACTGTTGTCGATGCTATTAGTTTCATAATTAAACAAACTATTATAATATTAAAATAATATTTTTTACTAATATTATTGGTTAAAGTAGTATCTTGAATATCGTAACAAGTTAAAAAAAACTACTTAGTACTTTAGGAGGAAGGTAGTAGCTAGCTAGCTATTAGCTGACCATCGATGATGCATGCCTGTGAGGTCGGTTGCCAGTTCGATCGGTTGATCGTTAATTGTTGATGGACCATGCATCCATGGATCCAGCCCAAGCCGGCGATCGACGCACGCACGAATATCGATTGATTCGATGCAATTGCAACACGCCCGCTCAGTCCATACCATGCCATGCCGCGCGTGCATGAATCATCCATGGACCATGTAGATCGAGTAGCATGTTGTAGGCTGCAGGCTGGGTGGCCGGCCACTAGGAGGCACTCACTGCTGCATGCCCACGTACCCCTAGCTTAGCTGTTGTACCTATCGTCGTCATCTTTCTTTCAACATGGCCGGTCTCTATAAATTTAGGTGGGTGGGTCATCTCGGTTCTTAAGCTCTTAAAATGTATTTTAGTTTTGGAGGAAACCAGCTTACTTTGCGTACGTCGTATTCACTCTGTCTCAAAATATATGTAAACCTAAATAATGATGAGACATTTTCTTATCTAACGAATCTGGACAACCTTTTGTTTAGATTCGTTGGACTAGAAAATATCTAATTTTATTTATTTTGAGACCGAATTATTAGGAACTACTGCTACACGGCGACTGATTTGCCGGCCGGATGTACGTCGTCTCTACGAGTTGCTTACTTTGCGTGCCTGGCTATGCATGCATGCCCTGCCCTGCAGTGTACTTTGCTCGCGGCCGTGGCAATCTGCAATTGCTTTGCTTTGCATTGCATTGCATATATGCATGCCTAGATTCTTTCTAGGATTATCTCACCTCACCACGTCTTCTCATGCCTTGCCTTGCCTTTGATCAATCGATTCGATTTGATAGAATCTAGTTCGCCCTAGTCAGGCAGAAGTACATACGCGTGCGATGCGATCGATGGTCCGATTCAATTCGTTTCATGTACACTCACACTGTCCAGTCTTGCATAGTGTCCCGCGCCCTACTACCTCATCCAATGTTCCAATCCCATGCACATACAAATATACGATACGATCGCGGGTATGTACATACTCCGTACGTACTGCTAGGAGTATATTAATTCCTAGTATCTGATCTATTGGAATCATTCGCACTATACTTATCTCAAAACAAATCCATGCTAGTTCTCCCAAGTACAAAAATAAAACTCGTTGCCAATCGACCACCAACAGGACAGGAGGCTCTTGATAGTGTGTCAAAACTTATGAGGATACAAATTTCAGAGGTTTTATCTTATTTTGGGCTGGCATAGACTGCTTTACAAAGCGCACTATTAGCCCAAAAGATGAAGACATGCAATCAAGTTCTGTTCCGGCCCACTTTGGACGGACCAGATCGATAAGCCGAGATCCAATTCAAACCCAGTAGGCCTTGTCACAATACCGTTCCAGCCCAATAAAATGGACCACCATGTACACCACAATCCTGAACGAACACAATTGAATCTAGGCCGGTTCGAGGCCCAACATCATGTATTTGTGTCAGGAGGAAGTAATTAATTAGTTGTCATCTTCATGGTCAAGGACATGCATGCTAGTTTGTCTGCTGAAAACTATTCTCGGAGAAGTTAAAAGGCCAGGGAACCCATAATAAATAAAGAATGAGCCAACATCATCCAATAAATAATAACAGTTGAATTAACAAAAAACATAGAATGAATAAATCTTAGCCATCAATGAAAGGAAGGTGGTCTAGGGCATTCTAGCTAGGGGAAAGAGAGACATATAGCAGTAGGGGGTTGTATCCGAAACTTTTTTTGTATTTTTTTTTAGAAACATAGTAGTAGTCTTTTTAGATATATAGTTAAGTTGATTAATTACTACATGTTAAAAATTCGATAGAGACAATGGTTATGGTCGTGAAAATGTCATGTATCCTAAAACCTGCATGTATATAAATATAGGTCATAGTTGAGCAAAGTGTGTGACTTGATATGCTACTATAATATACGTTTTGTGCAAGAAATTCTTCAATTGCATACTATTATTAATAGATTTTTGTTACACACCATTTGCAAATAGGATAGTCACAGTTGTGCGAATGCGCGACATCATACGCCAGTAATAAACTCGTCTCTAGCTGGTGAGTATGCAATCCCAGAAATACCTTTTATTTTTCATATTGATGCATGCATGGTGCATTACAGGCTAATAAAATATTGACATATATAAGTGGTCTTGCTACTCTGCAAACAAAATACAATACACCCTATAGATCTGGCCGGGCTTGAAGACCCGGAATATTACATGTAATGATGTGCGGCGATCGATCAGCCGCAAACTTATTCTAGCTAGTTTCAGTACAAACATAACAAAGGCTATAGGCTGCTTAGGATCGAGCCCGGCCTTAATTAATTATATAGCGGAGTAACACCTGCAGGTCGTCTTTTATTAAGGCCATATGCGAGGCAAATACTCCAATAATTAAATTAAGGATCATTCGTATGCCATATGCGAGGTTGCCCAGCCTGAAAGAATGATCCAGATCAACGCGAGAACGGGAGCAATGGCAGCCATACTCCATTCCTTCTTGGTGTGGTCGAGCAAGCCAGCCTTGCAAGAGTCACACTGGAAACAAAGCGTTTCTTGGTCGTTGCTCCACCTGCTGCAGTCGTCCACGTTGGTCGTCGTCGCCTTTGCCACGGCAGCGGCAGCAGGTGCAGGTGCAGGTGTTGGTGTCCACGTCGTCCCATTCTCATATGTCAGTGCACACCATGATGGTGGCTTGCAGCATCCAGACTGTATATGCATGCATAACGAAGTATATATATGTTCAGTTAATAAAATGGTACGTATAGCATATGTTGTGATTGTTGTGGTGTATGTATATATACACACACAATATATATTAATTGAAGCTCACGATGAATTAATAGTACCCACAATCTATCCTTTGATACTCAGAATATACGTACAATTCCTTCATGTAAGTTGTAGAGTGTTGTGAAAGCATATGTTAAAGGTAGAAAGGGGATAGAGCATACTCATCCGTCTTTAAATATTTGACGGCTTGACACCGTTGACTTTTTATAAATGTTTGGTTGTTCGTCTTATTTAAAAAATTATAAAATTATTAATTCTTTTGCAATCATTTGATTTATTGTTAAATAAACTTTTATCCACATATATAGTTTTATATATTTTATAATTTTTTTGAACAAAAATGAATGGTCAAATTTAAAGTTAACGGTGTCAAACATTTAAGGACGGATGGAGTATATAGGATTGGGAAGAGAAGTGGCTACCTCGATGGGCGACATTATGCGCTCGAAATCATGTGCCTTGTGTCTCTTGGCCCACCTTTCCATCTTGTTCAGCTCGGGCACATATATACCTGTCTCTGGGTCACGTATCAGTTTCTTCATGCCATTGCACACGTCCTTATGACGGAGGCATGTGCTGGTTTGTGCCCAGTAATTTGGGTGAGCCACACGATCCCTGAGCCACCCACTGTAGTGCTCTAACTTATACTCACGTACCGTCACATCGCGGAGGTCAACACCTCCGACGGCGACATAACCAAAGATCACGAAGGCTAGAAGGGAAGGAAAACGATGTAGATGCCGATGAGATAGCATCCGGCAAATTTCTTGCGAAGGCAACCAATGAGACTGATGAGCATGAGGAAGATACCGAAAGCAACCATGGGCCATGTCAACACGCCGCGTGTGCAAACATTGTGGAACTTCAAGGTGCCAACAAATACAAGGGATATCGACGTTAAGAGCATTACGCCAACTCCCAGGACATGATAGTAAATCCGGCCTCTATCGATCCGCATGTTTGCAATTTGTGTCGTCAATCAGTTCTTGGACTGGGATAGTGGGATTCCTCTATCTCTCGAGTCTCCATCACACACACATGGACACACACATGGACGAAAAGAGATGATACAACTACAGGATTTAAGAACTGCTCTGAGTTTTGTGTACTATGGGTGAAGGATTTGAGAGTTTGCTCACAAGCTAGCTAGATGGTCTGCTTATATACTTCTTTGTGCCTGCCTCTAGTGGATTGCATGATGGAACATATCTGGCTTTTAAAGTCGATACCTCCTCACGCGCTAGCGGAAACGTGTGCGTGTGTTGTAACGAAGTTTATTTGATGTACTTGTGGAAAATGCGTTGACGTGTCTTCTATGCGATCATGAAACCATATACTTTTTTTTGTCTTTCCTTATTTTTACATAAAGCATAGACTTGAATACAAAGACCGAAACAGACACCAAAGTTCAGTGTGTGGAGGTGTGCACTTTGAGTTTGCCATTGTAACGGTGTATGTTCGACTTAACTCTTCTTGTCATGAAACATAGTTATATGCATATTTTAAAGTCTAAAAATATAACTTTCTTTATAATTAACATAATGTCCATGCGTTACAATGGATAAAATTTACACATGCCACTCAGTTGCGTGGCTGCGGCAGTGGTGTGCTTACACCTCGATCGTCTATCCTATATTCGCCGTCGGTGACAATATGTCATCATCGATTTCACTGAGACTTGCGCCGTCACCGGATCGGAGCCACATGTGTCACGTATGTACGTCCTGCTGCCGTGGTGCGGCCTCCACCGCCACCTTGCTAGGCGTCCCTATTGCCGCGCGTCTCGGACTCGCTGGCGCGAATATAGCGACGTACGGCCAAAATGTTAGGAATATTTTAGGTAGCTATAAAGTGAAGACGAGGAGATTCTGATTTTTTGATCCCGAGACGCCTACCTCAACTATTCACACCCCCATACAATCGGTCCGAAGAGCATCAATGAGCAGGCCTCACAAATACGGCTTCATGAGACATGAATCACTTTTTTTAAAAAAGCATACAACTTAGATGCTACATTTCAGCTTATTTATCGTATTGTTGAAGCGGATTATCTGCTCCACACTTCAAAAAATATTGAAATTACTTTCTTCCATCACATTTCTTAAAACTCTTGTTTCATGTGTTTATTAAGCTTATTTTTTAATGTGTTTAATATATATTTATAAGCGAGTGGATAATCTTGCACAACAATATCAACCAAACGGGGCCTTAGATGCAAAGATTTCAAACCAGAGCTATTAACAAGCTGATCATAAGCGAGCCTGCCTGCCTCGGCTAGAGACACAAACTTGAGCTAGGCTAGCTTATTTTGCCTTCGAGTTAGCGCTAACACAACAATATCAACCAAACAGAGCCTTAGATGCAAAGATTTTAAACCAGAGCTATTAACAAGTCGATCATAAGCGAGCCAGCCTGCCTCGGCTAGAGGCACAAACTTGAGTTAGCGCTAAGGCACTAACTTACATGCTCCTTCACAGGGGGTGACATTAGCCTTTAGACAATTTGCATAGCACATAAATTTATTTATACTGATATCTGGATCGATATTCTCAGTCCAAAAGCAACTTATATGTATGAATATGGAAACAGACAAAAGTTTTTTTTTTACTAGAGGACGACACTTTTCCTTTCTTTCTTTATTTTTTTTTTCCAAAAAGCGAGGCTTTGAAGGCTAGCTTGAAGCAGAAGATAGCATAGTCAAGTGGCGCAATCATATTCAAGAAGACTATAGGTGATTGCCTGATCCTTGTATGAATTTGTGCGTCGAGCCTGCGTGAACATGCTGACGCACGCGCCTCCTTGACCTATTTGAAAAGGCAATATTTTTTTACTTCTTTTTTAAGGAAAAAAAAGCAAATACTTGCATGCGAAGGCTTGTCACTATAGTTAATTAGTTTTGTCATTAGAGAAGTCTAATCATGTAGCTCACTAATGGCTTCGAAATTACAATATCAGATATTAGAAACGGTGCTAAGAGTTGGTGTATACAATAAAAAAAAATCCTTCTACCCATAATTTTTTTTGGCCCCTTTTGATTCACAGGATAGCAAAAACACAAGAATAGAAAAAACGCAGAAATTAAAGTGGTATGAAACTCTAATCCTACAAGAATCTAAAACATAGGAAAATATAATATGGATCCTTGGATGCAATCATAGCAAAAACCAACAAATCTTCACAGAGAGATAAGATCTCATGTTAAATTTCCATTAAAATTGAACTATGGGAATCCAATCCTACATAATGAATTTTCTTTTCTTTTCCTACAAATCAAAAGACAAAAAATCCATAGGAATTTAAATCCTATAAAAATCCTTGGAAGCAAAGTGGCCCTAATCTTCAAACTATCTCATTCAACTTACCCCACAACATAAACAATATACTAAATACTATTACCCTCTGTTTCAGATTGTATGGCGTCCTACCAGAGAGATAGGGCGTCTTAGAATATGTAATGAGGTAGTACCATCTATGTTCGTTTAACAAATTTGGACAGTCTTCTGTCTAAATTGAAAATATCATCCCCTTCTAAAAATATTTATATTCTATGATGATATTGTAATTAATTATTGTTTTAGATGAACTATTAGCTTGTTTCTAGGAAAATAGTATGACCAGGACATTAAATTCATATGACTACATTAATGAATGGTAGAAAGTAAAAACCATGTAAGTGTTTGGAAAGTGAAAACGATGACACAAAATTTTAAATGTCAGAATGATAATATGAAAGAAAGCTAATTAACACTATGCTGCCTTGATATGCCAACTAATATTGCCTTGATGTGGTTATTAATTAGCAGCTGGCCGGCCGGCGGCTGCATGCGCGCTAGAGTTGCTGGCATACGTTTCTCTTGTCTCCTCGAAGAGGTCAATTAATAATGCGTAATTAACCAACAGTACGGTGGTGTAATGATTGTAAAGGAATCAGTCTTCTGATTGGAGCCTTTTAGATTATCAATATTGTGAATTCCTGATCTTCGGAATCGATTTATCAGTACCTTTTTGAAAGATTGTGTCTAATTTTGCCATCATGTATCCAAACGTTCGTAGGTGTGGGTGGGTGGGTGTGAACGTCCATGACTGTAATAGGTTTCGACGAAATTGTCAAGAATCAAAGAAAAAGGAAAGACAAACATGTACCTGCATTTCGGCTGCATGCTTGGTGCCCTTATTAGAGCCTAGAGGGACCGCGGGAGAAAAAAAATGACTTACAGGGTAATGGTAGTGTGGATGAGAGATTTGTAAATATAGGACTTTTTTTTTTGGACACGTAAGAGCTTCACTTTATTAACTGTTTGGTTCAGTAGAATCACGAACCACCAAAACTCTTACAAAATTCGGGAGGGGGTCATCCCAAACGAAAGTTTGACCCGGGTCCCTCTTGAAACCTTGGCTAGCTAGAGCATGAGCAGCCATATTACACGCTCGAGGAGCAAAACAAATGTCAAAACTAACAAACTCTGTGCAGATTAAGAACTTCAAATCTCTGAAGATTGCACCACCCGGGGACTAATCATACTCACTAGTTTTGATTGCCTTCACTAGATTGGTCGAGTCAGTCTCCACGACCACGCGTGTCACTCCCCGTGTTAAGATCGCCTGCAACGCTTCCCAGCACGCCTCCGCCTCAGCACACAGAGCATCGAAGACAAAATTCAGTCTTCCCGATCCTGCGCAAAGACCATGTCCTGTATGATCCCGTAGGAGAAAACCCCATCCTCCTGTTCTTCTCTTCATGCAGTAAGCTCCATCAAAGTTCAACTTCATAGTTCCTTCTGGTGGGCGAACCCAACACTTGGGTGGTTTCTGTGCTTGTGCAGTATCACTCTCAGACAGTTTTCTGCTGCTCATTAGCCATACAAACCGCTTTGTGAACCACCTCTTCAGGTGAGAATCCCCGTTCTCCTGAATTTATTTTGTTCCGACAATGCCACCAATTCCACATCAGCATGATTATCTGTGATCTCTTCTGTTCATCCAGCTGCAGAATGTGACGAACTACCTCCTCACCCGAATTTAGCTTCACCAACAATTCCCTAACCTCCTCGAAATTCATCATCGTAAATATAGGACATGAAACATGAGGTGTTTGTAAATTTGACACTCGGAGTGGATGACAAAATGGGTCCATCTATGTTTATGAAATGCGGGTCCAGTGTCAAATCTACGAAACACCATGATTGGAGTCCTATTTTTGCAACTTTATAAGTGTGGTGGACGTGGCTTGCAAGTGTACTCAACTGGTTTAGGTCCTGAGTTGGGTAATACCCTACTTTCAGTTTATATGAGATTGATCTCTGTATAGTATAGAGTACAAGGATATACTCCCTCCGTTTTTTTATATTTGATACCGTTGACTTTTAAACTCAACTTTAACCATTTGTCTTATTCAAAAAATTTATGCAATTGTCATCTATTTTGATATGAGTTGCTTCATTACTAAAGAAATTTGTAAGATGACTTTTGTTTTTATATGTTTGATTAAATTTTTTGAATAATACGAATGGTCAAAGTTGAGTTTAAAAGTCAACGGTGTCAAATATAAAAAAAGGAGGGAGTATATATATACTCGTGCATATGTACTATATGAGAACTTCGGAGTCTTCGGCCCCAGAAATCCGGCCCAATTAGAACTCTCCACTAAGTGGCCTCTACGCCAAATTTCATAATGGGCCAAGAATTTGAACAAGCCCATCTAAAACCGAACAGACCAGCCCAGATTACCCAACCCAATCTCTCTCTCCCGCATCGAGCACCCTCCATCACTCGCCGCCCTACCTCTCCTCCCGCCGCCGCCGCCGGCGGCTTCGTGCGATCCGTCATCCTACGCTGCTGCAACCGGTCGACAAGGTAACGAGGCAGCGGCGGCGCTCGCACCACACCCTCTCCTAACAACATGGCGTCCGCCGCCGCGGCCGCGCCGAGCGCCGGGAAGCGGCAGGGCTCCGGTGGCCGTGAGGGCGACCAGCTCGTCATCACGCCGCTGGGCGCCGGGAACGAGGTCGGCCGCTCCTGCGTCTACATGTCATTCAAGGGCCGCACCGTCCTCGTAAGCATCGGTTCACCATTCATTCCCCCCTTTTCCCCTCCAAACCCTAGCTGTACCCTCTCCCCCCGCCTAGATTTTTTGCTTTGGTATTCGATTCCCTTGCTGCTGTTATTGATGCTAATTTCTGCATTTGCTTGTCAATGTGGTGCGGTTGAATGATTGGATAGTTTGATTGCGGCATCCACCCGGCTTACTCCGGCATGGCGGCGCTGCCCTACTTCGATGAGATAGATCCCTCCACCATCGATGTCCTACTAGTTACCCAGTATTTTACTTAATTTCCCCTCTTTTGAGCGATTTATTTCTCACTTACTGTCTGTGCGTCTCTTCCTTAACTTTGGGCCTTAAAAATTGCAGCTTTCACTTGGACCATGCTGCATCTCTGCCCTACTTCTTGGAGAAGGTAATGCTTGATGTGTTGCTTTGGCATCGACAGTGAGTGCAGAGAGATTGTTCTGATGCTGTTCAGTATACTCATTTTGATCTGGTTTTATTTGCAGACAACGTTCAAGGGGCGAGTGTTCATGACCCACGCCACAAAGGCCATCTACAGGTTGCTCCTTTCGGACTATGTCAAAGTGAGCAAAGTTTCTGTGGAGGATATGCTGTTTGACGAGCAAGACATTCTTCGTTCCATGGATAAAATTGAGGTATCTCTGAATGGATTTAAATTGTCTGCATTGCACACACTTCGATGGCCCGTTCAAAAAAAGAACTTCTTTCAGTTCAATTCTGAGTTATTAGAAATCTTTGTAGTGATTTATAAATAACTCATCAACATATTATAGCTGATTCTTGCCTTCTAAACAGCACCAATTTCCTCCCCTGAGCAAACTAATGATTGAAAGCTTGTATGTACCATACGAAATGAATATTTTGTTGACATAAAGATGTCCTGCAGGTCATAGACTTCCACCAGACACTGGAAGTTAATGGGATACGCTTCTGGTGCTATACTGCTGGCCATGTACTTGGTGCTGCGATGTTCATGGTGGACATTGCTGGGGTTCGCATTCTTTACACCGGTGACTACTCCCGTGAAGAAGATCGCCACCTGCGAGCTGCTGAACTTCCCCAGTTCTCCCCAGATATTTGCATTATTGAGTCAACTTATGGCGTGCAGCAGCACCAACCTCGCATTGTACGAGAGAAGCGCTTCACTGATGTCATACACTCAACTGTTTCACAGGGTGGTCGTGTTCTTATCCCAGCCTTTGCTCTTGGAAGAGCTCAAGAGTTGTTACTTATCCTGGATGAGTACTGGGCCAACCACCCTGAGCTCCATAAGATCCCAATCTATTATGCCTCCCCTCTTGCCAAGAAGTGCATGGCTGTCTACCAGACATACATCAACTCCATGAATGAAAGGATCAGGAACCAGTTTGCACAATCTAATCCCTTCCATTTCAAGCATATTGAGTCTTTGAATAGCATAGATAACTTTCATGATGTGGGTCCGTCAGTGGTTATGGCAAGCCCAGGTGGTCTGCAGAGCGGTCTCTCCAGGCAGCTCTTTGACAAGTGGTGCACAGATAAGAAGAACTCATGTGTTATACCTGGTTATGTTGTGGAAGGCACCCTTGCAAAGACCATTATCAATGAGCCAAGAGAAGTGACACTGGCGAATGGGCTCACTGCTCCTCTTCATATGCAGGTCCACTATATCTCCTTTTCTGCTCACGCAGATTTCCCTCAGACAAGCACCTTTCTGGATGAGCTCCGGCCACCCAACATTGTTCTTGTACACGGAGAAGCAAATGAGATGTCAAGGCTTAAGCAGAAGCTTATTTCTCAGTTTGATGGGACAAATATAAAGGTTGTTAACCCCAAGAATTGCCAATCGGTGGAGATGTATT
Organism: Leersia perrieri; assembly: GCA_000325765.3. Classification (NCBI taxonomy): domain Eukaryota; kingdom Viridiplantae; phylum Streptophyta; class Magnoliopsida; order Poales; family Poaceae; genus Leersia; species Leersia perrieri. The sequence continues at coordinate 29,240,852 of CM002481.1, read as the reverse complement.
TCAGTTCTGAGAAAATGGCCAAGACAATTGGCAGATTGGCTGAGAAGGTACCAGAAGCTGGAGAATCAGTTAGTGGCTTGCTTGTGAAGAAGGGATTCACATATCAAATTATGGCTCCTGAGGATCTCCGTGTGTACACGCAGTTATCTACAGCTAACATTACCCAGAGGATTGCTGTCCCATATTCCGGTTCTTTTGAGGTTATAAAGTACAGACTGAAGCAAATATACGAGAGCGTGGAGTCGTTGACGGAGGAGTCTGATGTTCCAACATTGATTGTTCATGAGAGAGTGACCATTCGCCTAGAATCAGAAAGCTATGTTACTCTGCAGTGGTCATCTGATCCCATCAGTGATATGGTGTCTGATTCTGTGGTTGCCATGGTCTTGAACATAGGCCGTGAAGGTCCAAAAGTTGTTCCAGCTGAAGAAGCAGCAAAGACGCAGGAAGAGACGGAAAGGATGGCCAAGAAGGTAATTTATGCTCTGATGGTGTCACTTTTTGGTGATGTCAAAGTTGCAGAGGAAGGAAAATTTGTTATAACTGTGGATGGACAAGTAGCACACTTGGATGGGAGGAGTGGTGATATTGAATGCGAAAATGCTTCACTGAAAGAAAGGATCAGGACTGCATTCCATCGTATACAGGGTGCTGTGAGACCAATCCCGCTTAAATCATCTTGAGCTGAAGGCGTTAAATATGTGCATGAACGTTTCTTGGATGAACCAAGTAGGATTATCGGTCTTGCTTATTAAGCATGCATGCTGTGTTATAGACTATCTCTGTCTCAGCAATCTTAGTGCCGTTGAAAGAAACACTGGATGTGACATTTTGTAGCCATTTCTAACTGTAATCTGCAATTTACTCGTTTCCTGTGAAGTTGATGTTAGCCTCCCTGTTCTTTTCCCAGATACTCTGTTTGGCTGCTTTTCCTTAGTCCTGTTGGAGATAAACTCGACTATGCAATCTTGATGATACCATGCATATGTTTTTTTTTTTTTCTCAATCGATGATGAATTTCCAGAATTTTTTTTTTTCTGGATCGAGAACAGCTTCACTCATTCACTCAGATCAGCAGAATCAACAAACCAATAATTCAAAATACAATAATCTCATCAGTAATCTACACAAAGCAATGATGTCACTCTGTAAAAATGCACATGTACAAACCAAACCTCAATTAGTACAGTCCTCTTCCCCTGTCTAAAACAAATTAAATCTGTAACAATCGAAGAAGCAACTCAACCAATAATCATTTTCTGAAGAAGCAAATTATTCAGTCATCTCCACCAACTGATTATTCTCCTTCTTCCTCACCTTAGGAAGAAGAAGAAGAAGAAGGACCACACGCAAAGCAAGCCAGCATCTTTGAAGCAAACGATCCTCTTCTCCTCCTCGACGCCGGAGGCTTGACGACGGTGGGGATGTGGGACCCATCCTCGCCGCACTTACCGCAACGGTCACACTCCTCCCTCCACACCTTGAACGCCTCGTTGCAATACCTCACGGCGTCAGCCACCGTCATCCCCTCCACCAGCTTGTGCGGATAAACCTCCTCGTCGGCGTGGTCGCCGTTAAGCACCGCCGCCATCTGAACCAGCTCCTCCTGAAACTCCGTCAGCGTCGCCGCATTCTCCTCCGCCGTCGCCGCCGTCAACGACGACGTCGACCTCATCTTCACCGGCTCCGGCAAGGTGATCGGGCAGTCATCACGCGGCGAGTCGCGATTGAGCACGACGTCGAAGGTTCCAGCCCATTCGTCGCGCTTGGTGAGGAAGCTTCTCAGGTTGAAGAGCTTCTTCACGGTGGCCGGAATCGACGAGTGCTCGAACTCCGACGAAGGGAACGGACCCACCGGCCGGTGAACCACCGTCCCCGGCTCAATCCACGGCGAGACGAAGATCGCCGGAACACGGACGCCGAGGCGATCGAAATTGAAAAAAAACGGCGCCGCACTGACAATTCCGTCGGGGCTCGGCACTCCGGCCGCCGGCGGCGGGACATGATCGTAGAATCCGCCGTGCTCGTCGTAGGTGACGACGAGGATCGTCTCCTTCCACTGCGGCCCAGATCGAATCGCCTCATAAACCTCCTTCACAAATCTCTGCCCTTCCCCAACATCATGCGACGGATGATCATCGTTGCCGGGAAGAAATTTCAGATCAAAATACCTCTGCTCCACGACGGCGTAATTCGGAAGCTTCCCCTCGGAACAATCTCGCCGGAATTGGAGATCAAACGGGTGGAATTTCCCGGCGAACTCGAGCCGCCGCAAACTCCGGTAGAACAGCGTCGACGGCGGGTACTGGTAGTAGATTCCGAAGGTGAATCCTTCCTCGTGAAGCGAATCGAAGATCGTCCGCTGCGGGAGCCCGGCTACTAGAAGCTTCGAGTCGTTGCTGACGAGGCCGTGTGACGTGGCGGAGTGGACGAACAACCGGTTCGGCTGCGTCGACGCCGGGCACGACGCGAACCACCGGTCGCAAACGGCGAAGTTGCGGACGAGCTCGCGGTAGACCGGCACGGCGTCGGGTCGGAATCCGTTCATGACGGTGGCCGACATGCCCGGCTTCTCCTTCTCCGCTTGCTGCGCGAAGCCGGACATCATCGTCGCCGGCGAGGGAGGGTTGATCGGAGTTGTGGTTGAGTCGATGAATGGGACGCCGTAGACTTGCTCGTAGATGGCTTGGATTGAGTGGCCGGGATCTGGATCGACGTACTCGGCGGTGGCGGAGAAGTGGATTGGTTTGGAGGATGGGTCGCCGGCGATGATGTGGTTGGTCTCGTCGCCGGTGACGCCGTCGATTTCTGGGTTGAGTGATTTCATCCATCCCAGCATGTGGTCGAATGATCGGTTCTCCATTACCAGCACCACCACCGTTTTGATCTTGCCGCTCGCCGCCGCCATTGCTGTATACTCTTAGCTAGCTCTTTTGTTGAATCGATTAATATGTGGTTTTGAACTTTTAATCACTCTCTCTCTCTCTCTCTCTGCATGGATATATATATATATATATATATATATAGTAGAGTGGAGTGGAGAGTTGAGGAGGAGGAGACTAGAATTATGCTAGAATTTGAGTGGGATATGCTTTAGTTTACCGATGGGCACAAGCAAGAATTAAGACTGAAACCTCATTGCTGCTTCTTGCAAGCAAGGCACGTCTGCTTTGTGCTGGAACTGATCGATCAGATTATTTTCAAATGAACACTTGAAAACTGTCTGTTGCAAGTACAGTATATTCCAGGGTATCTGACAAAATTAACATTATTACTAACTCCATATGGTCCGATCTCCATCTCTCTGCATCCAAGTCAACACTTTGCCAGTAATCATGCAATTGATCGATTCTGAAAATTCAGGTACACGTCATTTGGTAATGTTTCTGCTCGTTATATTGTTGCTTCGATCCCTTCATTCAACGGTCAGTCGTCATATCATATGGCATGCTTTCCTTGCGGGTCATCAACTCACACCCATATCGTGCATACATATATCTGATGCCAATGCATGCATATATCCATTTAATTGAGACGGGAAAAAGATGGTTTCTTTAGCTTGTGGAATCTGGAAGCTAACGTATCATCGGTCGGTTGATTGGTTTGCTTCAATTCACAGCTATCCAACACTTGGAGAGAGACACAAATCAGAGACGCAATGATGCCTCAACTGTAACTTAACTGAACACACCAGGCACCAAACTAAAACCTTCTTCTTCACCAGCTAATATTCTCCCCACATTCTCTTCGATTTCGTGCAGCAACCTGCATCTCCTCGTATCCATATATCTCAGCATTTGCTTAATTGCTTATGCGTTAGGGAAAACCAAGGCTTTCAAATTGCCCTACATTTCACACTGACCATCGTTATCAACCGAGTAGTAGTAAGAAGCATCACTACTTGTGTTCAGTATATGACACACTTAGCAGATGGATATGAAATAACTCATCTGAAATTTCTCTGCTGTTAATCTTAATAGGCCATTTCATAACCACATGTTTGTCTTGGCTTTACATGCTATTGCTAGGTAGTACTCCCTACAATTTTTCTCCACATATTTTTTTTTTGAAAGTTCAATATTTTTCCACTGTTAACAAGCCATTTTAGTTCTAAAAAAACAACCCGTTTTTGGGGCCATGTTTGCCTTAACATGGTACATAAGTGCCCTGGTTGGTCTATTTTTGAATTTTGACTGAATTTTTGCTAAATTCATACTACTAGCAACAAAGCAGAGTACATTTCACCCTCTTTTTTTTTTCCTGGCTGAAAACGAGAGACTGCTTCTAGAATTGGATTGGCCCAACGAAAATGGCGCTCGCGGCAACCGTCGTCGTTATCCAAAGCGCCGCCCTCCCGCCACGGCGGCGCCGCCGCAACACCACCCGCCGACCTCCCCCTTCCGGCGAGGCAACCCTAACCCCCACCCTCCGCGCCGTGCCGCCGCCGCCGCCGGCAACACATCCCACCCTAGACGGCGTCCTCTCCGACCTCGAGTCCCACCCGCGCCTCCTCACCGCCGACCTCCTCTCCTCCCTCCTCTCCGCCATCCCGCTCCACCCTTCCCCTCGCCGCAACCTCGCCCGTCTCCGCCGCCTTCTCCCCGTCTCCCTCCTCCGCCGCCACACCGCCCTAACCCGCCGCCTCCTCCACCTCCACGCCTCCCTCGGCCTAATCTCCTACGCCCACCACCTGTTCGACCATATGCTTCCCCCGCACGCACGCAACGAGGACGCCTTCCCGTGGAATTGCCTCGCCGCCGGGTACGCTCACCTCGGCCGCCACGATGATGCGCTCGCGCTCTACCTCCAGATGGACGAGGAGGGCGTCCCTCGCGGTCGCTTCACCTTCACCACCGCGCTCCGGTCCTGCTCTGGCGTCGGAGTCGGCTCGGTGGCGATCACTCTCGCGCTCGGCAGGGGCATCCACCGTGATGCCGTGCGCGCCGGCCTCGCGTTCGATGTGCCTGTGTGCGACGCCCTCGTGGACATGTACGCCAGGTGCGGTGACATACGGAGGGCACTCCAGGTGTTCGATGCAATGCCGGACAGGGATGAGGTCTCATGGAACATCATGCTTGCTGGGTGCCTGCAACATGGGCTGTCCGAGCAGGCTATAGAGCTCTGGAGAAGGATGCTGCAACAAGGACACAAGCCTGATTCCATCACATTATCGACAATGCTTTTGATACTGTTGTCAGCTTGTGGTGACAATGGTAGTAAAAGGGGACTGGAGATTCATGCCTGGGCAATTCGTCATGGTCTCGAGACAGAGATGTCGGTAACGAATGCTTTGATCACGATGTACTGTGGTAAGAACAAAGAGAGCCATGCCCTTTCGGTATTCAAGTCGATGACGGTGAGGGATCTGCAGTCTTGGAATGCTAGAATCGCTGCACATCTCCAGGACTACAGAATTCTTATGATCTTTCGTCGTATGGTGGATTCCGGGGTGCGACCAGATGAGACCACCTTTGAGTTGGTGCTCTCTGCTTGTGACAGTTTGGGGCTGGTGGAGGGTGGGATGAGATTGTTCTCTGAGATGGAAAATGAGTACAGAATTCTTCCTACTATAGAGCACCTTACCTGCATGGTGAACATGCTAGGCAAAGCTGGGATGATCAATGAGGCTTATGAGTTTGTGTCGAAGCGGAAGCCTCTCGACAATGAACCAAGTGTCTTGAGGGCTCTACTGCAGGCTTGCTTGATGCATTGCAATGCCAGGATTGGTGAGATCATTGCAAAGAGATTGATCAATCTGGAGCCTGACAATGCACACAATTTTATAATGTTGATGGATATCTATCAAAAGGCAGGAAGGTTGGTACAGGCTGAAAAGGTGAAGAAGATGATGAGGGATAGAGGACTGTCATGTCAAATCTGATGGATTATAATGAACATAGCCTTTGAACAGATGTTACATTCAATTTGACTGATCTGAACATAGAACTAACCCCAATTCCATTGTCAAACGTTTGCACTTTGTAGAGGGCAGTATCTGGTGCAAAAACAATTCTTTAATTAATGATGTACAATATTGTGTAGATTATACAACAATTGTAAGATACAGTATTCTATATACAACAATTGTACTCTGTAAGACACAAATTCTCTTCTTTGATTCATGGCCTGCTCTAAACTTCCCTGGTGTTTTGAGCACCAATTAACTTCTGGACACAAAAAAGTTAACGGTTCCACACGAGTGTATATTTATCTCCATTGAACAAACAGCTGAAATTCTTGTTCAGAAATAAACAACTATTGAAATGAGAAAGAATTAAGTGAAGGGGAAAGAGATTTGCTACATCAAAGTACCATTAGCATGCAATTCACCAGAGACTAAATATATTGATATCAATGTTGAATGGATTACAAGATTCAAGAAATTCATCCATTTCATACTTAAAAGAATCCAGGAACAATCCAAGTGTAAGCCCAGCTTTCCAGTAATTAAATATGGTGATCATCTTTCTTATCCTACCAAGAAACGTAAACGAAGCCCTGTACATCAGAGCACCAATGCCCTCCACAATGGCAACAGCAAGGCCAGCAGACAATATGTCCCAGTCACCTGTTTGCCCAATGACAGTAGCAAATGCTGTAGCGCAATAAAACCCAATGAGAAAAAATAAGATCTTCAGTGGCAACCCTTTCCGCAGTTTATTCAGCTTGCCATATAACTTGCTCAAAAATGATTGAATCACACTAAACAGGCGAGTGTTATTGTCGCCTGATTGGTCAGTACTGTCATCGGCCATAGCATTGATGGACCATTGCATCTGCCTACATCAAAAGAGGCTGTCTGTCACAATTTGGTATCTGTTTGAACATTTGATGTTGTAAACAAAAAAAACATCATCTAAAACAGTGTTAACCCAAGAATGCAGTAAAAAAAGGACAAAATAGAAAAGATCAGATGCATGAATGAAATGACGCAGTTTACTCTCTGACTCCTGTTAGGTACTTAATCTGTAACTGAAGATTGACCACATCTAAAAAGTTTTAAATCTCAGTCTGCCATTCTATGAGACTATGATAGAATTAATACATAGCGAACTGTACCAAGCTTTTTTATATACATTAGGTACAAAAAAGAGAGGAAGGCATTGCATTATACTAACTGATGTTAATGGTACTCTTAATCTGAAAGGAATAGCAACGAAATACCCATTTTGGCACAAAATTGACTTGAGTAGTGCTCAAACACTGGCAAGCAAAATTGACACATTACACATCAGAAACCTAGTAGCTATTTCAGTATTGTGATTGAACAACGGTGGTATTGTTATAATACAAGTGTTGAACAGAAGACTACCTAGAAGATTTAGTGCGGAAGGAAGGAGAAGCTCGCAGCAAGCGGAAGGTGGGCTGCTTGTTTTGGTGGCAGGGCAGGATTCCCCTTCGACTCCGAGGGCAGAAGGGCGCAGCAGCAGCAAGGTTCCGAGCGCAGGGCGAAGACTTGACGGCTCCATCGCATAAGCGGAGAGCTGACATATGCGGCCGCCACTACTGGCTACTGCCCTGCATACACAAGGTTCAGACCAAAATTCGGATCTTTTCATTAGTGGACAGCCCAAATAAAATCCGATCAAACTCAAATCGGAGCTCATATTTTGTAGCCTCAGCCTCACTAGCTCCCATCTATCTAGGAGGCCTAGGGGGCTAGGGCGACCTAACCTAGCAGCAGAAAGAAGAGGTTGCTGACCTCGAATGAAACCGGCGACGAGCTCCGCTGTCACCACCTGAGCCGGCCGGCGACCATAGTCGCCATCGCGACGGAGAAAGAGAGAGATGAGCTCGGCTCGGCTGGCTGGCTGGGGTTGGGTGGAGGGGAGCGGCCGCGACAGGGAAGACCCGTCGCCTTCTCCATGGGCCAAATGACATGCTGTATAAATTTTGGGCCTACAAGAACTGGGCCTCCACTTCCCCTTTTCGTCTTCTCCTTCATACAATACCTGATCTCATGGGCCAAGTTCTGACACGAGCTAGGATCGGAAAGGGGGGAGGGCTTAGCAGCTGCGGAAGCCGAACCCCACAGCCTGCGACCCGAGGCGGCGGCGGCGAGATGCAGTTCCTCCGAGGCGGCGGCGGCGGAGGGGGAGCGGGAGGGATGGCGTGGGAGGTGGTGAAGAGGCACTTCTCGCGGAAGCGGGCGGTGGACGCGCGGCGGATCAACCCCAAGGTGCCCAAGGAGGAGGCCGTCGCCATCTCCGGCCGCCTCCTCCAGATCTTCACCGACCATGGCCCCCTCACCGTCGGCAACACCTGGAACCACGCCAAGGTACATACATACAGTTGCTGACTAGTCACCACCTCTACCGCCCATATGTACTACTGCTACCTGGGCAGCTGCGTTCCTCTGAAACCAACAGTAGGTGTAAGATTAATCAGTAGTATGAATTTGACGCCCGGAAGTATGTTGCTATGAATTTTCTACTCATTTCGTTCATCCATTGAGGATCATTACACTATGAAAATGGTGACTGCTCCTTTTTTTACTTGCAACTTCTTTCATTTTGGAAGAGGAAATAACAGCAGAGCAGATGCCCTGTATGGATCATAGCTATCCATTCCAGTATCTTGGTAAATCAGGCTTACTGCTTCACTTTCACCACAATATCTTGCAATTTTTCGTGCTTAAATTTATCATCTTTGACTTATTCAGTCTGGTTAAAGTGGCGGTTATTATGCCGAACAAGTGTGCCCTGGTGCTTGTCATACACTCATTTACAGAGTTTGTTGTGCTAATGTTTACTCAGGTTAGGCATGCCGAATAATGCATTTCGCATTTGTCATATCACAATATTTTTTTAAGTAAGAGGAAGTGTATTAATGTCAGCCTTATTTTGGATCTTGTTCTCAAATGTGCCAATGGTGTATTGGTGTTATAGATGGCCTGAAGCCCTGAACACAAAGGGAGGCATCCATTCATAATGTTTGGTGCTATAGATTTTCAAGTGTGGTATTTATGTGAGCTTATCTTATGTAGGAGTACGTTTTTCTATAAGGGAAAACATACCCCTCCTTATAATCACGTGGCTCATATAGTTGGTCTGAGTATCTTAGTTGCTAGTATGCCCTACCTACCATTATGGTTGAGCTGATTGCTTGCCTGATCGTGGCACCTGGGAACATAACATTTGTATTCTGCATCAAGCCATCAACGTATACTGTACATTACATTTTAGTCTACCGTTAGCAGTTTAGGGTTTGCCTATTTCTTGATGCCTTTCTGTGAATTCAGCTCATATTGATTGCAAAGTAGCATCAAACTTTTAAGATTGTAGTATACCTAACACAATTATTGGTTCTCAAGAGCCCCCACTCATTTGGAGTATGTTGCAACAGGATGCTGGTATCAGTGGCCTGAACAGCAAGACTCACATGAAGATCTTACTGAAATGGATGACGGGAAGGCGGATCGTGAAGCTGAACTGCGTGCCCGTGGGCAACTCAAAGAAGTTTCTGTATACCCCGTATACTCCAGATTCAGAAAAATCTGAAGAAGAAGCAGCAGCAGAACTGAGCAAGGCGGCTTCTTCCCAAGGGGGTAAAGCTACCAAAGGGAAACAGAGGAAACGTGCCACAACCCTTTAACTGATTGTAGTCTACCCCGTCGCATCCATTTGTGGGTTCTGTTCCTTTTTTTCTTCCTTAGCGGTTAGCCAGGCAGGGTGAAAAATCTGGTAAGATGATCCCATCGAAAACTTGAATGAAGCTTTGTCATTGATGAAGCAGTAATGCTGGCAGGCGAGCATTTTTGTTGTAGTAGCACTATCTGTATGTTCGCTAAGGAGCAGGAATAATTTATATTGGACGTTTGGTAAGATAACATTGCTGTGCCCTGAGCCTCGCCCTGTGTGAGTGCTGCAAAATTGAATTTGAATGATTGGGATCATGAATTGAATTGAATGCATCAAATGACACCCTTTCTTTATTATATCTGCAATTGTCACTGTTTGTTTTGAAAATACTTTCTAAAACTTAACCTGTGGCTAAGGTTCATTCACGCAAACTTGTGTACCCACGCGAACAGCCGAAGCCGGCTTTCGGCAGACGTACATCAGGTCGTTGCCCACACGGGGCAGTACATGCAAGTCAACGGAATTGCAGCATACTGGGTTTTAAAACAAAAGGTTACTATTAGGATTCGTGATGCAATTTTGGGTGTATGTACTTAACTGACAAGAAAGGATAGGTGAACACATGCACGAATCTTGAAGCGCAAACAAGCGGCAGGTAGAGACGGTGTATGTCCGAAAATTGCGTCGCTCCCACCGGCTTCTTCCAGCTTGCCGATGATGGACTCTAGCTAGACCTTTCTTCCTTCACATTCATCATTTGGCCCTTTGCTACCACCCGCCGCAACGCCACCAACGCTGACGTGGCAAGACACAAAGCCCCACCTCTAGTATAAAATCCGCCAAACCCAAACCACCTCCTCACCTCGCCGCAGATCTGCTTCTCTCTCGCCGCTATCCATGGCGTCGCCATTGCCCTGCGCCGCCGCCGCATTCTTCTTCCTCCTCCTCGCGCCGCCGCTAGCCACCGCCAAGTCACCCATCTCGTTGCCCCCCGCCTCCGCGCCCACCGCCGACAAGCACCTCCACCCCAACTCCACCACCACCGCCCCCGCCGACGCCGCATTCGCCCCGTCCAAGCCGCCCTCCGCCGCCGCCGCGGCGCACTCCCCTCCCGCGCCTCCCGGGACCTCCCCTCTCCCCGCGCCGTCTTCCCACTCCCCAATCCCGCATTCCTCGGCGGCCCCCGCGCCATCGGCCGCCGAGACGCATTCATCGGCATCCGCTCCGGCCTCCAAGGACTTCGACGAGGATGAGGGAAAAGAAAACGACAACGATGATGATGATGACAAGGAGAAGACACCGGCGCCTGCCCCCAGCGCGGAGGAGATAAAGGCGGCGGCGACGGCGGCGGAGGAGGACGGGGAGACGGAGAGGCATGGAGGCGAGCTGAACGGCGGGAAGAAGGCCGGCGTGGTGGTCGGCGCGTTCTCGGCGGCGGCGGTGGTGGGGCTGGCCGCCGTGGTGTGGAAGAAGCGGCAGGCCAACATCCGGCGGTCCAGGTACGCCGACTACTCCGCCCGCCTCGAGCTCGTCTGAGATCCATCCATCTCCATCGCCGGAGCTCCATCGATCTCGCCCACACACTACTAGCAGCAGCATACGCACTACAGTACAGCTCTCCAGATACGCAGATGGATGCGTTCTCACATGGTGGCCACATGGCGCTGGCCGATTCGAAATTTCGAAATAGTTTCTGTGATCTGTGAGATGTTAGATTCTTCTTCATTCTTGTGTTAGTTAATTCTTGGTTCCGCCGGCCGTGTTAATTCTTTTGTGAAGACGACAGGAATAACGAAATGAATCATATACGCAGTTTTGTATTGCTTACATTTGTTGGGAAATTAAATTAGCAGGATGATGTATACTCCTACTACTGTTATTTCTGTTAACATCAGTGTTGGTGTTGCTAAATTTGATTGGGATCCAACTCCGAGTGAGCTGTGCTGCATCGGTAGTATGAACATTGAAAAGTGTCCAGATCCACAATTTCTCTGCATCTGATCTGCATGGTTTGTTGGGATGAGAGACATTTTTTTTATCACTACTACTGCCGGTTGCTTCTTGGATCACGCGCCCATCAGGCCATGGAAGAAGAAAGAAAGTACATCTGAAATCTGAATTTATGTGCCTCCCTACCCAGACGCCGCTCGAACTGTCCTACAGCCTACTCAAATTTAAATTATTTCTCTGTTATCTTTATCGTTCGATTTTTTGTTTTTTGACGTGGAAACAGACTGTTCTCATTTAATTTGTCGTCGTTTTACAAATGATTGGAGGCTAGTGATATTGATGCTAAAGCTTACCAAACTAATCTGGTGGTTCAGACTTCTTTCTTGACGTTTTTATGACCTGCCAAAGCTTGGCGACATTTGGCAACAAATTAAACAACAACATATATAGGAAAATGTTTTCAACTGTAATTTTCGGCTCACTGACTAATAGAATATATGTTCCGAGTTTGGCAGTTGCCCTTGGAGGTTTTAATGTACTGACATGTGGTACGCTCTCCTGTTGAATGAGTCCACAAACTGCTCAGGAAAACATTGTTCTCATGGATTTTAATGTCACGACATAATAGTTGACTTGGATGTATAACCAGAAAGAACATAATAGGGGAGTCAGTTTGGTTTCAAAGCTGAGAGATGTTGTGGCATTTAAGGGCAAGTTGGGCCGGCAGCTGAAATTCGTCACGTCAAGTTTTAGACTTATAATTTGTCGGCAATTGTTTGGCTGCATATAAACTCACGCGTCACGTATATATTTAATTTTCTAGCTAAAGTTTACTGCCTTATTTAGCAAATCAGATCGTGTCGAAGTTACACACCGACCAAACATCATACACCTTGCCTACAGCTAAAGTAATGCCTCCTCTGAAATCCATCACGAAAAATAGTTAATTCCGAAGAAAAATCTTGCATTAGGGCCAGTTGCTTTTCTGTGCTGCAAAAATCTTGAGAAAAAAAGATGGTAGCCTTGGCCTTAAGCATTTTTTACAGCTAGCTGTTGCAAGATTTGCTTTGGCGTCATCAGCAAGACAGCAAGTAAAGAGCCCATGTGCCGATGTGCGAGCGGCAAATGGCACGCGAACACGAATGCTGTGGATGATAACTCGATGTTGGCTGGATCTTTCATCCCGAGAATCACCACAACGAAGCGTTGACACTTTGACACACAAATTTTCGGCTATCGAGGAGTATCGAATACAATAAAAAGAGTCTACTCGAGGATTTCACTTTACTCCAGTGGAGGACAAGCATCGCATGGGTACGAAATGCATTGCCCATTTGCACCAGCACAGCAGATGGTAAATGGTTAAGCATGCATCTGAGTGACCATCATGTTAAGCAATACTAGTAAAATGAACTAGTGATAACATTCAGCCTAACCTACATCCTTAGTCCTTACACAACCCACAGTTTACAGAGCCGAAAGGTAAATCTATTTTGAGGTTCAAGCAAGTAGATTTCAAGTGATTCTTATGACAAAAAAAAAGTTCACGGCGCTTCTTTCATATGTAAAAATTACCCAGTTTTTATCCCCTTCTAATCTTCTTTTTAAGCCTCCGATCGGCATAATCATATTGGACATGTTACAACACGAGGTGCCCAGGTCTGAGGGGACCGTGGCGTTTACAGTTGCAGAACCCTAATACACATCCCAGGAGATAGCTCCTGAAATGGATTACTTCCCTACAGGAAGGAACAGCTGAATGCTGAAACTTCATGACATGGAATCCTAACTTCCAGTAATACGCTCCTTATACAAGCTATAGAAGTAATACATAGCATACCACAAGCTCAAGGAACACTGGCAACTTACTATGGTTGGTTCACTTGGCTGATAACTGGAGCCTTCAAAGCATCTTCAGCTGCAACTTTCTGTGGTACAAAATCTGAAAAAAAAAAAAAGAAAGAGAAATGATTGTTAGTAACCATATTGCTAAAAGGCTAAGGCATATTAAGAGTCTTCGCTGATTAAAATAGGCTTCAATGAGTTTTGCAATAAAGATAAAGGTTGACCTGAGAGAAACTTGTATCTTTTCTGGTTGCACACCGCTGTTGCTGAAAAGGAGGACATATATGCTGTGAGAAAAAAGCAAGAAGCAAAGGACAAAAGCAATATAGCATATATCTTCAAACTCGTGGAAGAGATGATCAACGAACTTTAATTGCAATTCTGAGACAAGCCCATCCATAAAAAGTATATGCCCTGGGATGAAAGATGGTAAAGCTATTCACATCTTGGATGCTGATCCTGCCATCAGCCCATCGCGGATCATAAGAAATGTGTTTTTTTTTTTTTGGAAATGTTTCTTGTGAGAGTGTTTTTACAGGATAACTCTACTTGGAGGTTGGAATATCTGGACACCAAAAAAAGTGCAAGTAGGCCAAGCATAAAGGCTTAAGTTTATAAATTCCTGAGGTTGTTTTGTAGGTTACTGATTATAAAGAATTTAGCCTATGATCTCTGAAATTATAAATCATTGACAAGAAGATAGAGATACCATTACCAAAAGCCAGTGTTGCCAAATATGGCCCTTGAGAAAACAATATTTGAAATGCAAGTTATGCAACAGCTGTACTAAGAGTGAAATTCCTAATCGGATCAACTTATTTTTCACAATTGACAGAAACATGTGAAAGAATTGAGGTCTATCTGGACTTCACTCTACCTCTCTCCAGATTCAGAATAAAGGGAGGAATAGGGTTTCTCAACGGGAGTGATTCCCCTTGTCCAGTTTCAGAACATGAGTGGATTTTCCCATCCTAGGTTGCTATATTTTGGGACGGAGGTAGTATCTTTCTTGGATGGGAGTCCAAAATAATATCAGTACATGTAACACTGGTTTGTATAGAATTAACAAAGTTTCTTCACTGCATAAATATATCTATGGCAAGTTACCAACATCACAGAAATGTGTGCAGTGTGAGCAAACTTATGATCATTACATTGATAGATGGACACACTTTATCAAGAAAAGTGGGGCAGATAAGAATATTGGCGAGACGTTGATATGCATAAACAGAACATCCTATCTATCCTGTATGCAACCATCTGATGTTTCAACTTGTAGAATACATCGTCACCACACTCAATCTTTGAGAGGATATATATCTTTTGGTTCTTGTCAATGGAATCTATTTAGCCAGTGATCTTGGGGCATTGATAAACTGATCCATAACTAAATGCAGCTGCCCTGTGCCCTCCCTCCTACACAAGATGGTCCTAATATAGCTCTATAGTACTGCTCTTTCAGTCTTGGTTTGACAAACCTATCCATCTCTTGAGAGATTAAAAATAAAAAGATTGACATTAAGTAACAGCCAAACAAGACGCGTAGTTTGTATTCCACTGAAAAATCTAATGAGACAGCAGACAGTTTCCAGAACTTGTGTTGTTTTGAATGTTGATGGCGATATGCTGGACTACTGGTACATTAGTACAGTAGTATCCTGTTTCAGCCATCTGAAATTTCTCATTTTTCTGTGTACTGTTTGAATGTTTCAATATTTTTTCCAGTCTTATTAAGTACCAAACCCTTAGCATTTCCATACAAATTGCATTTTTCAACATAGCAATAAACAAAACTTTGAAGTGAATTGGAACGGATGAGCAACTTACAAAGGTTATCATAAACAATTGACTTCTTCCGATCCTTCAGAGCATTTTGATAAGCATCATCTGCAAACCTCCTCAAGAATATCTCCTGCAGTTACAGATACAGGCACAAGTGAGCAATATAATATTAATCAAATCAGATTTGGATGAGGAATGAGAGAGAGAGAGAGAGAGAGAGAACGGTGCTCTGGAATGAGTATCACAGTAACCTGACAGCAAACTAGGTAAAGCATGAAAATATTTCTTCAGATTCTACTTTATAGTCCCATCATTGGAATTCCATATCAATACTAAACTAACCTCTTTCAATATGACTAGCTGATTGCAGATGTGTTTCCACTTTTTTTTATGAACAGTGAACTAGTCAGTAGTGTGTAGCAGAGAATGATCATAAACATTCATTAGCAAACTATAATTCAGATGATCAATAGTAGAACCCAACAATTGGAAGATGTAGAACCTACCATCACCACCATCAATTGCAAAATTTATAAGAGTAAAGGGGAAATTGATTTGTTTGTTCAGATAAGCTAGTAGAAAACTTAGAGTTGTTACACGCATATATGATGTAGTATATGAGTACCCTTAGATTCTTCAGTGACTGGCCAAATTTAATGTGAAATGAATATCTGGCATGTTATTGGAATTCGTCATACAGCAGTGCATACTAGGTTAATGTGATTTCCTTCAGCAGGGTCTGCGTGGTGAAAGCAGTGCCCACAAACCAGTAAAGTATACATAATGCGTCAGAGAATAGCAACATTTCAGCAAGTTACCCTCAAAACACAAACAGAAAACAATAGCCATAAACCCCCACAACGACAGATTGATGGCAGCAGAAGCAGAGAAATCAAGCTTTGGACTTCTGAGACAACCTTTGTCATCTACTATTTGGAGGTAGAAAACACGAGTCAATGTTGTGTGATCACATCAGACAATTCATCAAACACCTTGTGGGCAATCATAACAGTGCTAAACTAAATCTCAGTAAGTAATTAACTAGATTCCAATCCAATTGAAAGTTTGAAACCATCACATGATCAGAATGCAGTAACTCCAATGCTAGGATTTCTAGTTGCCATCACAAATCATTGCATCAACAAAATTTCAGTAGCGAAATGCGAGTAGATTGAGAAGAAACCGGAAGGAAATGAACCATACGGTGGCCTTGTTGACGAGGAAGACAGCCTCATTGGAAGGGCGGATGGTGGCGTCCTCAGCCCTCATAATCTGCCGCACCCGAGCCATCGGGAAGCTGCAGGCGCCGTGGTCGGCATCCGCCGCCGCCGCCGCCTTGTCCTTCCGCTTCTTCGTTGGCGTGGGCGTCTGGCTTCTCTCCTGTTGGGGATCCACATCACCGAGCTTCCTCTTGGTGGGCGTCGGCGTGGGCTGCTTCTTCGAGGGCGTGGGTTCCTTGTCCTTCATCTTCATCTTCTTCGTGGGCGTGGGTGTGGAATTTGCCCCCTTGTGCTTCCGAGGTTTGGGTACTTCCGGTTGATTCTTCTGCTGGCGATTCGCCTTCTTCGCGGGCGTCCCCGATTTGGCGGCGGATGCATCATCCTTCACTTTACGCTTGGATCCCGACTGGGCTGCCGGCTTCTGCTTCTTCGTGGTCGCCGCCGCCGGGTTGGGGCTTTTGCGGGGTTTCGGCGTCGAGCGGTCCTTGGCGGCGGGTGGGCGATTTGGGGAGGGGGAGGGAAGGGCGGTCTGCTTCTTCTTCCCGGCCATGTCTCCTCCGGCTCCGGCAGCCGCGACCTCTGGATGGATGGCGGCGGCCGTCGGAGAGTTCAAATTTTGGGGGGACACGGCTGCCTACAAGCTTCATATACTGACACTGACGCTTGATAACTACAGTACTGGCTCTGGTTCTAAAATTATTGGTGTTTTAGATATACAGAGATTAATTTATTAACGTGTATATTTTTTTTATTGCTCATATTTAATATGGCACTTTCTCCATCTCAAAATATAACTACCCGAGCAATTCATTTTTTTTAAAAAAACGAGCAATTTAAATTTGTCTCAAAATGCAACTATCTCTGTACCTAACTATCTCATCTTCACCAATCACAATCATCCTTCCCATCTATCCTCTGCTCTCAACCAATCATAACACTTCATATCATCAACCTTAATTTCTCTAAAAAAAGGTATAAGTGTTTATATTTTGAGACTGAGGTAGCATGTGCTAACAACACTAAAATCAATAAGACAGGTAGTTCTGCAAGCACAACCATTTGGTTAGACCAAGAAATGAGAGGACAAAACTAGTAAAAACGGAGCATTCAGTAAAATCTACATCTAAAGGTTAAGAGCATGCAACGTCAATAAAATAAAAACTGAAAGAAATACGGTTTAAATTGGATTTGTCTAAATACCTAGTCCTAGTATGTGATGGTATATTTATTTTAACATTTATATGTGTAACTTGTGGTCTCTAAAAATATGGAAAGAATGCCACATATCGCGCTTTCTACTCTTTCCATATAAGTAGTTTCATTAAAAAAGACTCCCTGGCATTTAATTTATGTTTCAATTCTTGAGTTTCTGTTGCTTCATCCATCCCATAATATTATAGAACACAAATCCCTTATACTATGAGACCGAAAAGTAATAGTAGGTTTTAGAGATTTCTCAACATTGATTCAATGGGTTTTCAACATGGCAAAGTGAATTTACCCTCATGTTGCCTTGACAAAGGACACCTACAGCTACCGGCTATAGATGTTTCAAATAGCATGGTTGTGTTTGCATTGATGGTGGTTGCCACCGCCCCCACACTCACATGAGGCATGATCTTGCATTTGTATATAACATATGGCGATCCCATTTCTCCATGGTGGATGTCCACATGGCAACAAAAAAATTATCTGAACGACGATATTTATGGAAATCTAGCGGTAGGTGAGAAAATTAAAAAATAATACAAACTTGTAGGTGGCTTGTATACCAAAGTGAGTTGACCGAGAGTAGAACTACCAAGGACTTATAGGGATTATTGGTATTTTTCTCCCTTAAATATTAGTATGATATAAAATATGAACAAATGTTATGAAAAACTCTTTTTTATTGTGCATTTCTAATATTTCTTGAAAACTATATTTTGGAAAGGCATCAATCAAGCATTTTAATTGGAAATATGTGTTAGTGTCCAAGATATGAAGTAGAAAAAGAACAAAGGTAGAATTGATAGTCATTTTAATTTCTTATCTAAAGGGATAGGTTATCGAAGAGCTCCCATAGAAACTAGAACTATTGTATACTTAGTATAATATATTTGCTTAATTATATTTTGTGGTTATTGTGCTTGAGGTAGTTGAAGATGGCTGCAAGCCTGCAAATGACACCTAAAGTCTCTATTTGAGCTGATTGATATACTCTTATATTGATATTTTATACTATTTTTTACATTAAAATTACCAACCAACATCACCTAAATCAACATCATTGACAATCAGCCAACACGACGGAATACTTGTTTAACACTAGATTTATTGGATGTTACTTTTATTTTTTTTATACAATTAATTACACGCTTATACTACCTCTAACATAACTACACATATACGCTTATACCGACAGCCACTTGTTTTTTTATACTATCTAATGAACAGTTGTAATTTATGACTTGACGAACGTTATTCCAGGTCAGATTGACGTGCCAAACCAAAAACCGGCGAAACGGGGACTCGTTCCAACGTGTAGAGCTGGCGTGTCGCTGTCCCATTGGAGCACACCACGTCACCCATCAACTCCGCACCGACACGTGGACCCTATATGTCAGTGAGACGCCCCCCACGCAGCCATCGCAAAAAGATCGAGACACCACGCAGCAGCCTTCCCTTCTCTCTCCGAGCCGATCCCCTCCGCCGTCGCCCTCCTCGATTTCACCGGCGATTCGATTCGGGTCAAATTAGGGTTTACTGCTAGTAGAGGGGAGAGCTTGCCCGCGCGCTAGGGTTTCGGGTGGGGGAGATGGCGCAGGCGGTGGAGGAGTGGTACCGGCAGATGCCCATCATCACGCGCTCCTACCTCACCGCCGCCGTCGTCACCACCGTCGGCTGCACCCTCGAGGTCTCCTCCTCTCTCTTCATGATTCTACTCTCCTTGTGTAGCAAGCTGCTTGGTCTCTGATTGATTGCGTGATCTGGGTCTAATATGCGTTTGTCCTCGCAGATCATCTCGCCCTACCACCTGTACCTGAACCCCAAGCTGGTGGTGCAGCACTACGAGATCTGGCGCCTCGTCACCAACTTCCTCTACTTCCGTAAGATGGGTATGTGCTTCTTACGGTCTTACCTTTCTCAGCGCTGCAAGATTTTTAAGTTTACAAACAGTTCTGCACTTATGTTGGATACATGTGTTGATTCCAAGCGTGTGTTTCACTTCGTTTGCTATGCTTACATAGTATTAAGAATTCATGATGAGAATTCACTTCTTGTATCTCTTGAGAGGTTGTGTGACTCCTAGTGAGAAGTTAGAATGGAACTAAGCTGCTCATGATTCATAGAGAAAGGGGCTCATGCACCTACATGTTACTTGGAGGGTCCTTGACGGGCAGCTTAAACCTGTGATATTGCCATGTTGGTCTGGGAATTGGGACTAGTGTATTTCGAGTACTTTAGGGCTTTTGGTGGGAACCTGTCAAGTGGTACACAATTTGCAACTCTTTAGTTATGATTACAATGCATTTCAAACTCATAATATGTGAAAGCTCCTTGTACCCACCCAAGGTCCTTGTATGTTTTCATTGAATTGTTATGTCTACCCTGTAAGTTGTATTCCCCCTAATTATATATTCATTATGTATACTAGTGCATCCATAAAACTGTATCTGTGATCTGACCACTTCTCCAGTCTTATGATAATAAGTTAAAAGTGAATGTAGATAAAATATAATATTGTTTTGCCACTAAAATATCTGCCATGTATGATGCTATGTTGCTGTGCTATTTATGTATCCTCGTGTAACACCATAAAATGCCTGCATATTCCTAGTTTGTTTCGCATGTTTTATGTCTGTATTGCTTTATAACTATAACTTGTAATTTCTGTTATCTAGGATTATTGAATATGTTTTATACATAGTTTAATCTGATAACTTATTGTTTCCAGATTTGGACTTTCTGTTCCACATGTTTTTTCTTGCACGATACTGCAAGCTTCTTGAGGAGAACTCGTTCAGGGGAAGAACTGCTGACTTTTTCTACATGCTCTTGTTTGGTGCTACTGTCCTGACTGGCATTGTTCTGATTGGTGGGATGATACCATATATTTCTGAGACATTCGCCAGAATTCTGTTCTTGAGCAATTCGTTGACATTTATGATGGTACGAGATTACTCCAAGCATTATAATTACAGTTAATAGTTTTCTGTGTCATAGTTAGGGATGCAGGAAAAATCTTAGGGAATTTTGGGTTCTGAAAATGGTTTTTTCTGGTGCACACTACGTAGAGTTAGTAATTCCTCTGGTATGGGCCTGCAGGTTTATGTGTGGAGCAAGCACAACCCCTTCATTCATATGAGCTTCTTGGGATTGTTCACCTTTACTGCTGCTTACTTACCTTGGGTAAGTATTCTTTAGTTTCCCATTTCCAGTTTCCATGTACTACAACATTATTACATGGCTAATGCACACTTGATTTTTATCTTAAATTAACTTCTTAGCACTTCTTCAAATGTAATCGATCTTTTCGTGACTTCAGTGTTAAATTGCAAGATTTGAAATCTGCTATTAATTTCATATGTTTTATACAAGAGAATGAATTATAGTCTTGTCAGTTTCAATATTTTCTTTGTTTGTATAGTAAAGTACATATTCTGATTGACTGATTGTTCTCTCTGAGCTAAGATCAAACTATTTCTTTTCCAAGGGTTGTCCATTTATCCTTAGCATTATAAAACAAAACCTTATCTCTTGGTTTATTTTCTGCGGAATGCTCTCACCAGTTCACAACATGAAGCAGGAATATTCTACTTAGTGTGTAAAAAAGTCACAGGAACTTGGATAGGAACATCTACGTTTTGAACATTTGTTGTTCAAATGGGTCAAGGTGCATCCTAAAAATGAGTACCATGCTACAGCGGGGAAAAGTTTATTGGATTGAGTATTGTCTGAATAATTTGCCTAGTAAATGGAGAATTAGTTATCCTTGATTTTATTTTGTCATCTGGTATCATGACAGACGAAATTCAGTGAAATTGTACAAAGTTTGTTCAACTTTCTATCAGAGATGAGAAACAGCTGTGTGAATTACTCTTTTGCATGCCAGGTCCTTCTGGGGTTCTCTATTCTTGTGGGAAGCAGCACATGGGTTGATCTTCTGGTATGTTTCTTCTCATTATGATGAATATCAGAACAGCCTTACAATTTTTTAGTATCTGTTCTGCCAATGCTGCAGTTGATGTATGCCTAATAGAATTGCTAGCTGACTCAGTATGGTGAACTGTTATTCTTTTGTCAAGGTTTTGTAAAAATATTGTCTGTCCAATTTTCCATGGGCTACAAAGCCTGTGGCAGGGCTTTTATTGGTCATCTTGCAGTACTTTTCTTTGGCATTGCTTACTTGCAAAGTGTTAAATACACCATGTTAAAAGCTCCATTGTTTATGAATGCCTAAACCTGGGCTTCATTTTGCATTTTCTGCCCAGTTTGGCAATAGAAGTTTCTGGGTTAGTAGGCTATAAACCTTACGGAGGTTGTAACTGGCAATTGTACTGGATATTTCCAATGGTGATATAACTTTGGTGTAGAAGTATGCAAAGCTTTTTGTTTTACTTGTCATCATGTAAGCACAAGTTTAGCAGAAACAGGTATTGATCATTTTCCTTGTCATATTTGCTTAACAAAGACCTTTTTCTCTGAGTATCATGCGTACATGCTTTCCTGACAATCATTTTCATGCATCTGTATCTTGTAGATTTATTGGCCATGTCCTTTTTCATTATGAATCAATGAATGTAAAATGTATGACTGACTAACCAGCTTCTCATTATATAGTTTTATTCTTGGACCATATCTGCAACTAACAGACCATGCTTCTTTCAGGGTATGATTGCTGGACATGTGTATTACTTCCTGGAAGATGTGTACCCACGGATGACTGGCCGACGTCCCCTGAAAACGCCTTCGTTCATCAAGGCGCTATTTGCCGACGACAATGTTGTGGTAGCACGGGCACCCAATGCTGGGCTTGGCGCTGGAGCAAGGTTTGGTGCTGTGGTACCAGACCCCCAGGACCAATGATCAATTACCATTCAAGGGATGTGACTGGTTTGTGAGAGAGTTTTTTCATCTGTTCAAATTGCCAAATTGTACAAGCAATGTTCCCGTGTATTTATACAGGCTAGATCAGAGAATTGTTGTGCATAAGAAAGAATTAGTAGTATCTGGGGCGACTAAATTTCTTAACTTGAGACGAAGGGTGAAGGAAATGATCCGGGTGGACATGCCGCCATCCTTGGTTGCAGAAACTTGTCCTTTTTGCGACGATTAACATCTGACCGGGATACTTACTTTTGATGTCACTACTATAGACTGTTGTAGTACAGGTAAACCAGTTCAATTGACAGCAATAGTTGTATCCATCGTTCTGGTGTTTGTTGTTGCGGTTTATGGTGCCAGAAATGTTAAACTGCCATGTTTCGTATACCGCTTGGTTTGAAGATGTTGATCGAAGATGACCGCAACTATCCATATTGTAAGTAATAATTCCCGCAATTTACATGAAGGCGTGAATGGAAATATCATGTCTACATGATAATATTGGTTGAGTAAATACTCCCTCCGTCAAATACAACGTGTATTTCAATTATACACGATCTATGATAAAATTCATTCCATAAAAAATTATTAAAAACTATAAAATTTACATCATATGAAAATATATTCAAATATAAATCTAATGATGTCACATACATAACACTAAATATCAATAAGTTAGTTTAACTATTACTTAAAATTTTTAAATATTAACCTTGCGGAAAAAGACGTCTTATATTAAAGACGGAGAGAGTATATGTTATCTACTCCTGCATACATACATGTTACAGAGAGAAGGGAATCACTGGTTACCAAATTGTCCCCAAATATATCCTACCAATTTGAATTTGACTTGAGCTAAACAGATCTCAATTTATAATTGTGCCAGAACAGTATTGTGAAACAACGCAGTTTAACACTGTAATCAAGCTTTCTATTGCATTGCATCCCCCCTACGACGGAACGGTGACGTCAGCGGCCGTCTTCGTCGAGCTTTCGAATACCAAGGCGAGCGATCGATCGCCATGGCTTCCCGCCATCAACGGCTGGCGTCGCTGATGCAGGAGCTGAGGTCCCACGTCAATGCCGGCCGCCACCGGGATGCTCTCGCCTTCTTCTCCCGGATGATGGCCTCCGACCCCGACCTCCCGCCGCTCTCCCACCCCTCCTTCGCCTTCGCCTTCCCGCTCCTCCTCAAGTCCTCCTCCGCCCTCCGCCTCCCCTCCTCCTCCTCCACCATCCACGCCTTCGCCGTCAAGTGCGGCCTCCTCTCCAGCCCCTTCCTCGCCTCCGCCCTCGTCTCCTCCTACGGCGCCTGCGCCTCCCCCGCCCTCGCCCGCCACCTGTTCGACGAATTGCCCCACAGCAATGCCGTTGTCTCTAGCGCCATGATCTCCGTCCACATCCGCTCGGGCGACCTCGCCGCCGCCCTGCGGGAGCTCGATCGCATGGATGTGGTCCCCACCGCCTCCTGCTTCAACTCCGTGATCGCCGCGGTCGCCGAGTCCGGGGACCATCCTGCCCGGGCCCGGGCAATCGAGCTCTACCGACGGATGCGGGGAATGGGCGTTCGCCCCAGCCTCGTCACTCTGCTGGCGCTCGTCCCCTCGTGCACGGCGCTGGGCGCGTTGAGCTCGATCAAGGAGGTTCATGGTTTTGCTGTGCGGCATGGCATGTTTGTCGACTGCCACCTTGTAAGCTCCCTAATTGAAGCATACGGGCGGTGTGGTTCTCTAATGGGCGCACGGAGGGTGTTCGACCAGGTGCAGGAGCGAGATGTGGTTGTATGGAGCTCTATGGCATCAGCATATGCGTTCCATGGCCATGCCAATGTTGCCATGTCGCTTTTCAGCCAGATGGAGATGGGCAATGTTCGATCTGATGGCATTATGTTCCTTGGGGTATTAAAGGCTTGCAGCCATGCTGGTCGCGCGGATGACGCGTTGAAGTATTTCGATGTTTTGACCAAAAGATTCGGAGTGGAGGCCTGTGGAGAACACTATTCATGCTTGGTTGATGTCTTGGGCCGGGCAGGAAGGCTACACCAAGCTTATCATGTCATACAGACGATGCCGTTTAAGGTTACTGCCAAAGCCTGGGGTGCTCTTCTTGCTGCTTGCAGGAAATATGGGGAGGTGGGGTTGGCAGAGGTTGCAGGGAGAGCATTGTTTGAGATCGAACCAGACAATGCAGGTAACTTTGTTTCACTTGCGAGCATCTATTCAGGCCTGGGTATGCATGACAAGGCAGCGCAGGTGAGAATGGAGATGGAGCAGCGAGGTGTACAAATATTGCCTGGAAGCAGTTGGATGATACATCGCAAGTCAAGGTGCTACCATCATTTCCTACGAATTCCTTTTGCAATGCCCTGTTCTCTATACCAGTTCAACCTATAATTACAGCTTTGTTATCACTTAAAGCATGAATTATCTGACTTGATTTTGTTTGCTGCAGTGAACTGTTCTGAAGGAGGAAACATGCTTTGAGAACTGCATCACAGATTCATAATAATTTGTTTTTTCAAGATATTCAAACCATTCTATCCATGAAAAGGTATGAATACTATGTAGAACACATTTTTGCTGGGTTAATTTCTTAGCTATATTTATCAAAATGGTGTCATATCATGTATTAGACGTGACTATTTAGATTAAAACCAACTGCCATTGTAACAGAAACATAGTGATGGGTGAATTTTTAACTGTAAATCCGTCAGACATGTTGAATTTTCCCTTGGGAATGTTGGGAAGTCAGGAGTTTGTGCTAACCACCATGATTTTCTTTGGAAAAATAGCATTCCATTAACAAAGGAAATATTGCACTCCCTTTCCCGTGGCCCAGTTCTGTAAATGTCGTTACAATTAATTCACATGATATTTACATCTCAGTTCAGCTACTAGTGAAAAGATAACTGAGCTTATTGCTTCCATTTTCCCTCTAAATTCATTGCGCTTTTCTTAGATGTCCATTGTGCTATTTATCGTCAAGTTAGATTAATGTAATATTGCCAATTTATGGACCTCTGAACTACCTTTAGCTTTTCAAGGGAGTTTCCCCTAGTTTTCTTTCCTTGGTTCGTAGAATGATATCTTTAGTGCACCTTTACCAAAAGCATGTCTCATTATACAGTTGCATCAAGCAAGATCCTTAATACCTTTCACGTAGTCTTCTCCGCCTCACTAGTGATCAAAATATATTATTTTATAAAGGCGTCAGCCCACGGTATGCTTCCATCTGATTGGTCTCGAGCTTGAAAATATCTAGTCCTTCTTTATTTTGATTTCATTAATACTACACAGTAGAAATGTTATTCTTCAGCTAACTTTGTGCAAATCTAAATACTCATCCTCAGTATGCCTATGATAAATAAATTCACAACCTATTATTACTGTCTTTACAATTTTGGGGGGCAATCAGTTAATTGCTTTTGGTTTCTAATATTTTGTTTATAGCCTGAAAGGTTCTACAGGAATTAGTATGATTTGGAAAAGCCTATCACTCGTAGCAAACTTTCTTTTTGGCCTTTTACATATTCAGACAAAGTGAATACAAATATTAAAGACTTGAAGTACATCTATATAGACTGCAAAATTTCAATAGTTGGAACTGATTACCATCAGTTGCTTCAGGTGAGGCATACAAATGTTGGAATGAGTAGTGACTTAGTTTTACAGTTACATTATAAATATTGAATTTATTTATCATTGCAAAATTATATAATGGGCAATCTGCTACTCACTATGTCGTGTAGCATTTGTGGTTTGATGCCTGATTTACCAGACATTGATTGGGTGAGCAGTACAGTTTTTCTATATGTTCTGTAATAATCTGGAAGAGCACTTACCTAACGTCTTACCTGAGAGAGGTCCCTCTCAAATAGCTTCGTTCTATGTGGGCCAGGTACCTAGGATGCATCACTATTACTAGTGGTGCTATGCTAGGCCCCAGTACACTGGCATATTGGCTGGATGATGTGGAAGTGAATCTATCAACCTAATTTCTCCAACATGTGTTGTTCTCTTCTGCACTAGAGAACCTGAAATTGTGATGCTGCTAAGTGCTAACGGTGTTTAGATACCCACACAATTATATTATGTTTTCTTCATAAATTGTAGCAAAATCTGCCAAATCATACATGTGTCTTCTGGAGCTATCCACACAATTTTCTTTCCGTACACATTTTTAACCCAGTACTAATTTAATATACCTGTCAATACATCATATTCGTTTTGATCACTAAATTTGCTCGTTCCTATCAGTATATTTTCTGTACCAAATTCCTCAATCTGCTTCTACAAACATGTGGTGAGTGAGTGTTTGCAGATTCCATATACTAGGCCATGAACCGTTGAAGAAAAACCAGGAAGCGAGCCCACTGATGTGCATAACAATTTTTCCGACATGATGTAGTGCGATCATTAAAGTTGTTTATCTCCGTTATTATTTATGCATGAGGGAACCTCCAAGTGGGAAACAGGTGAATTGGATTGCTCATGTAGCTCAACTCGTGTCACAGTTGAACCTAACGAGCAAACATATTACTACCTCCATTTCATAATGTAAGGCGTTTTGACTTTTTGCTTTTAATATTTGATCACTCGTCTTATTCAAAAAATTTGTGCAAATATAAAAAGTAATAAGTTGTGCTTAAAGTACTTTTGATAATAAAGTAAATCACAAACAAAATAAATGATATTTTCATAATTTTTTGAATAAGACGAATGGTCAAACGTTGTAAGAAAAAAGTCAAAACGTCTTACACTCTGAAACGGAGGGAGTACTAGTTTACTACTACCTATTGGCTGCTTCAGAAAATGAAAATATGCTTGATTCACTGTTTTGGATAGGAAAGGCTGGACCTAAGAACAAGTTACTTTGCTGACCTGTTTGTTTGTGATTACCATTGTTTTGCTCCCAGAGTGCTCTGCTTCTTGTATAGAGTTTTAAAGCTGTTGAATATGACTGAAAAGCTTTTGCATGTCACTTGTTATACAATAGATTTCAATTGTTCAGATAGTTTGCCTTATTTAGGTTACGTTTCAGACTTAATAAGATTACGGCCAGCAGTTGCACATTTTTTCTAGCAGCCACATTTTCCTGATAAGTTTACATGTGCACCATCCGTACATATGTGTGGATTTCGTCCAGGATACTCAAGCTGTCGACACTTTATCTATTGAAAAGCATATAGTGTTCAAAAGGTTAATGATGAAGCACACTTAGATAAAGTGATGCATATTCATCTCATATGTGCTCTTGCATAGTAGGTTGATGTTGTCAATCTTTTCTAGCCCACTTTCTTATTCTCTTTACTCAGTTAAAGTTGATAACTCTTGAGTCTCAGTAATTTCTGTTTTTGCTTAATTAAATCTGCATGGAGTGTTTCATTGACAACCTGCTGCTCTGCTATCATTTTTTCATTCTGAAGCTGAAGCATTTCAGCACATGAGTAATTCATTTCATCATCCTTTATACTCCCTCCATATTTTTTTATTTGACGTTGGTTAGTGCACCGGAGGGAGTACCTAATAAACATTCCTTGTGGACATGCCTGTAGATTTATCCCAAGGGAATTCGTTACCTTTCCTCCCACCCTATAAAGATATGGGTTCATACAATTTAAACAGCTTCTTTTTGTTGGAAAAGACAGGCAGTGAGATCAGCATCAAGCACTACCAGCAGGCACCAGCAGATGCATGTGGGCCACAGCACTAGCCAGTACCACGGATGGTTCCGTCTTCCTGGCCGTGCAAGGCAGTCCACTTCTCATCATCCTCTGTCCGTGCAAGGTGCCCTGCAAGTATAAATACCCAGTCTCCTTACCTTGCAAGTCTGGTCTCTTAATCAAATGACCAGGAGCCAACTGATGCATATGAATAGGCTCGGAGATCTGACTCCTGCTCCATCCATGACGATTCCGATGGCACATTCATCAAGGCCAACTCTGGGGTTCCCCCTAGGGACGGCGCTCCTGATCTTTGTCATCTTCTCCCTCAGTGGCATCTTCTCATGTTGTTACCACTGGGACAAGCTCCGTGCCTTCCTCTGGTCTCGGCATCCTGATGTGATACTCCAAGAGGGCCAACATACCGTCATCTCAATTGCGTCGCCGAGCAAGACAACTTCTGATCACAAGGTAGTAGCAACGATCACTATGCATATCGTACCTTGATCTTAACCTGAAATGGTCGTTTCTTGTAGACTTAAAAGGCTAATAATGATCCCATGTCTTGTTATTTGCAGGACGAGAAAGCAGGGAAAGAGTGTGGTTTGCCCGTTATTATGCCTGGAGATAATATCCCCAAATTCTTCGCAAGGCCCTGCCCGCATGAGATGTGTTTGCCTGCAGCAGAGGAGAGCGAAGCTGAGGTGCAAGTCAAATGTTCTGTTTCAGTCTAGTTAGTAGCTGTAAATGAACGCATACAGAGTGGGTGTATATAAGCATGTTATTAGAATCTCCAAAAGAATTTCATTTCCTCCTTGGTCCTATGAAAGTATTCAATTTGTTCATTGGGTTATCTTTATCTTTGGAGTTACAAAATTAAGGATTAATGAACTTATTGCATATATTCTGGCCACACTCTAATATATGAGCTTGAAGACAAGACAAGAAAAGGGTCATGATAAAATAAGGGATGGAGACCATATTCTTTTTGGGTTTTGTACTTCTGTGTGTGGACTAGCGGTCTTTTGAAAACTTATCGACCTTCTTCAAGCTCATCCCAGGTGTGGCACTGATGCATACCAGCTTTTGGTGGTATTTGGCCGTTCTGAATATGAACCAGGTAAGCAAAAAGGCTACTACCACTCTTTGTGTTCGCTGGCTGTTATTTATAAAAACTGAGAGAAGACGAAATTCGAGCGATCTCAGTTATAATATCACAATTTGAACTCAAAAGGGGACATTGTCCTTGTGATTCGATCTTATTTCCCATGATCATTGCATCGATCATGAGCCAAAAACTATACTTCGGTGGAAATTCCAGTCATTGATACTCAGGCTCAGGCAGCTCTCGAAGATGAACTTGAAAGTTGTAAGTTGATATTTGTACGCGTAATTAATTAAAGCGTGACGTGTGGGCCAATAATTAGCGATCGTGGTGAGGAGCTAGGTGCGTGTCGTGGGTGACGGCAATTTGGATCGATGTGGTTTGCTGTTGCAATGCGTGCTGATATGATCGTTGTTTGTGCCCACTTAACCTGAAATCTGTGTGCAAGCCGCGGCCATTCAAAGTGTACGATCGATTGATAGATGCATGGTATTTTTGCCGGACTGGGTTTTGCATGCATGCCCTTTCTTTTCGCAGAGCTTCTTCTTTCTTTTAGACAAATTAAATTCTTTTTGGCACAGGTAGCTAGTGCCGTGCACGTAATCAAGTGGAATAGATATTCCACAACACAAGTATCTGCTTGTATGGCAGGCAGCAGGTGCTGGATTAGCTAGCACGTGATGATTAACACATGGATTAGCTGGAGTATATATGCGTGATACAGATACTCCCTCCGCGCGGAACGTAAAACATCATATATTAAAAATACGAAGGGAGTACGGTCACACAGCAAAATGATCGATCCAAAAGAAAAAGTTAAACAGTAAAAAGAAATCCACTGTCATTTTAATTAAAGAGATAAATATAAACGTGTCAGAATTTAAACACGTACGAGACCTAAGGGTTGAAACCACGCAAACTTAACACTACAGTAACAAGTGCGTCTCACGATTGATCCCAAATCGATGGATCGGCTGCGGAGTTAATCACACGGTCGATTAATTAATTTGCTTTAGTGGTAATTTAAGAAATCAATCAGTTGGATGGTGTACTCAGTACTCCTAGCTAGCTAGGTTGGGATCGAGGGGGAGAGCGACCTAACATTCTTGGTTATCTGCATGATCCACATACAATGATCAATAAATCAGTAATGATGGATTTGTATAGTATGTGTGGTGCGGTTGCTTTTGGGTTTGAGGGCAGATAAAAGTGGGTAAAGTATATGTATGTAGGCCAGCAATTCGATCGATCAGCGGAATGCTAGCTTTTCTTGCTTTGGTGGTGCCATGACAGGGGAATGCAATGCATACGTACATATGCATATGTACGGCTTGCTGCCTACAGTGTATATTCGTCATGAGGATGCGATCGATCGATCGAGGGCACCATCGAGCGATGAGATCGACATGTGCTGAGAGCCATGCCAACAAACGCGTACGTATACGTACTTACGAAGGCTTGGCATTGATTAATCAACACGATCAGCTAGACGTATGCATGATGCATCGGAATGTTGTACGTGTGTGATCTTCCTCGCCTTAAAGGACGTCGGCTTGTCGGCGCCGGAAGACGTTAGACGAGTCTCTTCCTCTTCCTTCCCCTCTCCCCCCTTCCTCCTAACACATTTAGATGTCGTTAGGACAGCAGATTTGTATAGAAAGTAAGCTGAATTTTCTGTCGAAAACGACTAAAAAAAACGGAGGGAGTAGCTCAGACGATGGTGACCGCCCCGCAAATATAATGGGATAGGGGGAGTATGACACAATATTTTTATATATAAATTTTGTAACACATGAATGATATGCAATGTAAACTTACCCGAAAAAAGAAAAAAAAACAGAAAAAAAAAGGTGAAATGGAAAAGAGGGGAGACGCGGCCAGTCGTGCGGTCGTGGGCACTGTTTGGATCGTGGGCTCCAGTATAAAATTTTCTGGGCTCCGTATCAGTTAGGCACACAGAAATCGACCCATGTACAATGGGCTTCCATATCGATTCAGTACTTTTGTTAGACAGGCCGGCCCAACAGCAATAGCGAAAGGAAGGACGGTAGGTACTACTAGGTAGGCAGGCGAAGAAGGCCCATCAAGGCCCATGTGGATGGAGGAGGAGGACGAGCGGTGCGGTGAGGAGAGAGGCCGCGTCACCACCCTCCTCGCCGTTATTTCTCGCCTCGCCGGCGTCGCGTTGGTCACTGCTCCTCTCCTCCCTTCTTCCTCCGATGATTCCGCGTGCCATCGCTCGCCGATCACTAGCCTCCCCCGCCGCCCTCCTCGCCGGCGTCTTCGCCCGCGATGCGACGCCGCATCATGCGCTGCCCATCGCCTGCGGATTCCCCCGTCGTCTGCTCCACGACGGGGCGGGAACGGGGGCGGGGGCCTCCGATCACGGTAGGAAACCAGGTAATCTCCCTCCCACGCGATCCGATTCCCCTTATCTCTTCTCTGTTCACTCGCAATCGCAAAATTGCCTCTACACAGCCTTAGTACTTATATCAATATTTTCTTTAAGTAAGATACTGATCGATTATACGATGGCTGATATTCCGTTCCACATCACGCTGCTGTTGGCGATCAGTGATTTTAAAGTTTTCTTGGAAACCCCAATTGAATGGATGCAACATTTCCTCCTAATTTTTTTTCTCATACTCCTTGTGTTCTACCTGAAGGTCCTCTTACGCTCTACAGGGATCTAGTGAGCCAAGGGAAACTCCAGCATGACATCTACCAGGAAAATGTTGCAACTCAGCTAGACAACTTACTTACACGACTTGAGCGATATGAGAGGGAGATGGAGGATTACCATGTAAGCTGCACGTGCCTTGTGTTTAGTACTAGTTAGTTGGTACCTTTTCATATATATATTTTTCACTAATATTATTTCTGCATAAAGTGCAGGCAAGGCTCTCAATGTGGGAAACTACCAGGGAGAAACAAAGGCGAAGGCTTCTTGTTGAAGAAGCAGAGGATAAACAGCGTGATGGGGTGTGGATAGATGAGAGAAGGGGTTTTCTTGACAAGTTAGTGTCAAGGTGATATTTCTTCTTCCCACTGGAATTTATCCATTGTTCCCCGTAGTGGTGTTTTGCATTAAGTCATCCGTGCAAAAAGACCAAGTTCCATTGTCCCTTTTATGCATCTATATAGTTGTGTTAGTGGCTACTAAATCAAGTATTGTATAGTACAATACATGCACTGAACTTTGCTTGCCAAACCAAGAACAATGTAATTAAGCAGACAAGTTTGTTTGTTCCATGTGTTTCATGATGTTATCTGACTTTTCGCTTGGTGAGTAGTTCCAGGAAAAGAAGAGGAAATATAGAACCTGGAGTTGGTAAATGGGTCTCATTTTTGAACCGAGAGAAGAAACTGGATACCTTGGTTGGCCAGAAGCCAGTTGCACCCATTGCTCCGAAAGGATTATATATTTATGGGAATGTTGGAAGTGGTAAGCTAATAAATAACTTCATTATAACTAGTTTTTCTGTCCAACCATTCTTCTAATATCCTAGCATGACCCACATATGAATAGCTAGTTCTTTCTCTTGGTGCATATTTTTATTTGAACACTCACTTTTTGTTACCTACCATATTAATATTTTCCTTCTAGCTGCACTTCTTATACTAATCTTAATGAACAACTTGCAATGTAGGGAAGACCATGTTGATGGACATATTCTATGGGGCCACTGAAGGTCTTATCAAGCACAGGAGGAGATTCCACTTTCATGAGGTAAGTAGTTTAGAAGTACTTACCTCATGAACAGTCACTCCAGTTTTGATTGTTCATTCATCAAATGAACACATAGGTATTATATTTAGAGAATAATTTGTTAAGAGAAAAAACTTCATGGTTTATGATAGTCACAACAACAATGTTGGAGTGGCATTATCCGAAATGGATATGTTGTTTATGAGCGGCGTGCATGTCCAACTAAACTCATAGTGCCTAGCTGCACCTTTTGTGCTACGTGTCTAGCAAAAGCATAATTCTGTGAACTAACTTGCTGAATGGTTGCCATCATATTTAGTTGGTATTCTGTTGTTTTTAGTATATTTTAACTGTGCTGAGTTCCTTTTGTGCAGGCTATGCTAGAAATACATGACCATATGCATGATGTATGGAGGAGACGTGATGATGACAAGTCTATTGAGTCAAGTGCTTTCAGTTGGATATCAAGCCTCCCTTTTGATGGGAAAATTAAGGAGTGGCTGATTGGGGAAGAGAAATACAAACAAGATACGCAACATAAGCATATCCTTTTAGCTGTCGCTGACAAATTTCTTGTTGATAGACAAGCAAATAAAAGTGGAGCAAGCATTCTATGCTTTGACGAGATACAGGTACCTGAACTTTGATATTTTGAATATTTGAATTCATTTCCCTGTATGTTATTCTTCCTAGATAGCAAATTGGCTTTTCTTCCACAGATAGGATCTTTCTTACCAGATTACTCCTATGTTTAGCAATCTGTTGCAATTACGTATAAGGAATAAAGAACAATCTTTGTTGAATATTTCTTGTGAAATTTAATTTTCCTTATCTTAGCTGTCTCTTCACTAAATCTTTTATTTTACGTTATGTGTGTTTTATAACAGGTGTGCTATATATAAACAACCACACAATCACTTGGATTAGAATGATCGAAGTGTCATTTAATGTTAATGGTGGTCAATAGGATTGTCTAGTAAAGCGCAAGTTAGTTACTTATTTTTTCTCTCAATACTTGACTGATAATTATATTGGAAAATTTTGAATTCAATCTCAACTCTTTCTGTACTATGAGATATGTGGCATGTAATAGCTTGCATGCAAATATTTAGTTTCCACTGTTAATGCAATAACTTCTGTCATCCATAGTACTCTTTTAATGTACTGGGAAACTTCATTTATGCAGACAATTGATGTATTTGCCGTTGTGGCTCTGTCTGGTATTCTCAGCCGATTGTTAAGCACCGGAACTGTGCTTGTTTCGACCAGTAATAAAGCACCTGAAGATCTGAATCAGGCAGGTCTTTTTGTTAATATTTTTCTTTAGCAGTATATGGATTCACTTATTCCTACATTTACACTTTTTTTTATCAAAACTTCATATTTTTACCTAAAAAAACAAAATTATAACGAGGATGAACTTCAGTAAGTGTTTCCAATTGTATTCCTAGAGATAAGAACAACTCTGTCACATTTCTCAGGTTATTGACATGCAATGATAAAAGAAAAAGGGTTAACATCCTTAGGTTCTACCATGTAATATAGAATTAGCAATCTTGGAGGTCTAGAGGAGCTAAACTAGAATAGTTAGCCAAGAGGTGCGGACAATTAACAATTCCTGTAATGCATCTTTGTTTCTCCTAAATAATGATGACCTCGTCAGTTAAAATTCATCAAAGGATCATTCCATGGCTTAAAATACTACTACATAAGTACATATTTATACTTGAATATGTTCTTATGATCTAACTGTTTCAAAGCACAACATCTACTAGAAATTACAATGCACTTGGAGTCAAAACAATGGTGTACTACTGTACTGCCCTTTGGCCTTTCATTCCTCTCTGTTGGTTTTGTAGGATGGTATGCAGCGGGAAATTTTCCTTGACTTTCTATCTAAGTTGGACGAGAGCTGCAACAAAATTCTTGTCGGAACTGAAACAGATTATCGCCGCTTAATTCCAACAGACGGCTTAACTCAGGTTGACCTCTATCTGTATCTAGCAACACAGGAGAATTATGATCCTTGTCTAGACAAAGTGGTATACCTCTGGGTTTCATGTGCTAGAGATTGAACAAAGTAGTTTCTGCATTATCTGATCAGCTATCACTCATGTGCATACTTTCTGATTAATTTTAGAAATAAATTTTGTGCTGATAAGTTGAGGTGAACAGACCACATGATCAATACCTTATTTTTAGTTTGCAAAATCTTATGTTGACTGTTTACCTGCTTTGAAGAATTTTTTGTTTGTATTGCGGTGGTCATCGGACTTAATTATATTTTAGGACACTAGACTTTGCTCGCTAGCCATTAAGTGCATTGTCTCGGTAAATGGTAAGATATCACTCCTTTGCTCCAGTACCCTGACTACCCGAGTCTGATAGTTCACCTATCATATATTCATCTCTTGCTGATGATGGCATGACTTATCAAGTATGTTGCAAGCATGGAACTTCATTCACTTCTTTTGCAAATCCCCCCAGTATAACATAAAACTGCCTCTTTGTGGGTCCTAGAACTGAAATTATCTTGTCATATGCAATTGTTAGGTGCATCCTTTTGTACCACCAGATTGCATCTGCAATAAGGTTATCTTCATGTAAGTTCTCCACCTTATTTGCAGATACATTATTTCTGGCCTCTCACTTCTGACTCTCGGAGCATGTATGAGGCTATGTGGCATGATATAACTAGACAAACAGGAGGAAACATTATTTCTGTCACTATTCCTGTAATGTTTGGGAGGTGTGTCCATACTCCATAGCATAAAGCATCTCTATACTATTGAAAATGAACTGAATGTAACCTTGAAACTATGAACAGGTGTCTTGAGATTCCTAAAAGTTGTAATGGCGTGGCGAGGTTTGACTTCGAGTATCTGTGTGGCCGTCCGGTATTATCTTATTCCCTTAATTTACATATATTTTAAAGCATATGTATATGAGGGGAAACTATATGATCCATGATCATATCATTCATGGCTTGACAAAGGATGTTTAGTATCCATCCTCTGAACCGTCTAAACTTGGAACTGAATTTTATTGTTATATACATGCATATTTGTGTTATTTTTTAGCTACCATTATAATATAATATATGAAGCTCATTATCTAATGTCTTCTCATTCTAACTCTCAGGTTGGAGCTGCAGACTATATAGCAATAGCCAGGAATTACCATACAGTTTTCATATCGGATATTCCAGC
The DNA here is from genome assembly GCA_000325765.3 of Leersia perrieri. Classification (NCBI taxonomy): domain Eukaryota; kingdom Viridiplantae; phylum Streptophyta; class Magnoliopsida; order Poales; family Poaceae; genus Leersia; species Leersia perrieri. The sequence continues at coordinate 29,204,702 of CM002481.1, read as the reverse complement.
TATGAGTATGAAGATTCGTGACAAAGTATTTCTTCTTCTGTCTCCTTTTCTTTTAGTTTGTTAAAATGTAAATGTACTTAGTTATGCTTCTGGGGTGTGAATACTGAATTGTATATAAAACATTGGAAGATATAACTTAAAGTCATAGAAGGAAAGACTAGCAAAGCTGCATCTTGAGATATACAAATAAAGGGAAAGAAAGGTCCAGTTATCATCATATCCATCTAAGACTGTATAGTTCAAAGAACATCCCACCCCTTAAACTACACCAGGTCTGGTTTTTCCTAAATCTGTAGTTTTCTGGCTAACATAGAATGGAACTATGGAAGTGGGTGCCAGTTTACAAAATTGATGTAATAGAAATGGATGCGGTTACACAAAAGGGGAGACTACTTCAGTCGGAGAGCTTCAAAAGTGTTTTTTTTGCTGGGTCAGCTTCAAAAGTGTACACACGGAAACTGGGAGGATCTAACATCAAGACAATAGGAACTTACTACCTTAGTAAATTTGAATATTTGATGGTTTCAAGCTTCATTTATTGATTTTCTGGAATCTTTTGGATTCATGTGATGCAAGTACTAATTAAACATGGTGGTGGTGCCATTTAGCACTTAACAATTATACCAGATGCTTGTGTTTTCTATGTTTATCTTGATGCTGGATGAACTTCCTTGTCTCATTCAGGCAAGAAGATTTATCACCCTTATTGATGAGCTCTACAATCATCACTGTCGCCTTGTATGTCTAGCTGCCTCATCCATTGACGATCTTTTTCAAGGAACTGAGGAAGGACCTCTTTTTGACTTAGAGAGGTAATATTTGCATTTATACTTTTCTGTACATGATGCTTCCAGTTCCAGCTGTCGGCTATATTTGACAATGCAAAGAGTTAAATGGTATTTTACAGCGGAGGTTATGTTATGCAGTTTTCAGTTCGAAGGTGAAGCTGAAGGGACAAAGCTTAGGAGGGATGTTTTAGCAGAAGGTAATGTTGGTGTGTCGCCTTCTCCTACAGGCCTAGTGGCAATTTTGTCTGGCCAAGAAGAGATGTTTGCGTTTCGTAGGGCGGTAAGTAATAATAACATTGAACTTTTTATTTTACTGATTGTCACTATTTGCTTGAGTTCAAACGTACACCCTCTGTTTTTTTTTTTTCTATCTGACGTTCAAATAAAAGAGAATGAAGGAGTACTAGTGAAGTACCATTAGCACTGTGGAGTTGGATTTCGTTCAACCATGTTATTCAGTTTACTAAATATAAGCTCACAGTAACTCCATAAAAAGTGGAGTACACTTTATTAAGCAATCTGTACATCCTAAATGCAGAAAATGAACACAAATAAGCTACGGATACTGTTCATGAATCATGACCCATGACTTTGTCTGGACCTATATTTATTTTCAAAAATTGACATTACCTTCTGAACATGTTTGTATTCAATTGCTAACCATATTTTCAAGTCGGGAGTTTACATGCTTGAGTTAGATATTGTCATTTTATTCGCATTAACTTTAATGTACATCTGTTCCACAGATATCCCGTCTCATAGAAATGCAGACCCCACTGTATCTGGAACGCGTCGAGCGTGTGCACTCATCCCTCCAAAACCAGAGTTCAGTTCTTGCAAAAATCAGCACTGTTTTGCAGTCTTCTCCATCTGTTTGACAACTCGTAGTACCATTGTTTCATTCTTATCGGGGGAAGTTTGTGTAGGATGCTAATAAGATTGGGGAACCTAAGCTTGCCTGCTGTACCGTGTAAACCTTATAATCCAATAATGGCGTTGCACATATTTGAGGAACTATAGTTCCTATCCAATTATGCTCACCTTTTTTTTTCCTGTTTAGATAATTATATTCGGCAAGTTGATTCTGGTTTTTGTGTGGTTTACTTGTGTAGACATAACATCCGAGCAACTCCATATCAGGCCATGTTCAATGGGGTGCTTATGGGACTAAACCGGGTTTATTTTGCCACCGTGGCACCTGTGCGATTCGAGCGGCGCTTGGCGAAGCGTTCCCTGCTTGCGGAAAAAATGGTATGCGCGGAAGAAGCGGCTGGGCATTGGGTGCTAGGAACCTGTGGCCTAGCCTAGTGTTCTTCTGTTGGAGGTTAGGACTCTAGGATAGATGCTAATAAATGGTTCTTGTCTAAGCATCCATAGAAGCGTCTATACCATTACACATGGCCTCATGGTCACGCGCGTCTTGTGCCTCAAGGATTGGCGACTAGAATACTACATGCGTCTTAAAATATAATATAGCAACGTTTATATAGATTAGACATAGTCCAGTACAAAATGTAATTAGGAACAAATTAGAGAGACTGTAATTTTAGGAAGAAGGGAGTATAATAATTAGGGCTTAATTTTTTTCCCAAAAGATTGATTCGATTAATACAAATGTAACCTAGTAAATAATATAATCGGAGGTGCTTTTTGCAAAACGACACCCCATATACCCGCGCCCCCAAGCCCTAGCCGCCGCCACCGCCGCCGCTCCGTCCTCCGCCGCCGCAGCCTCTCGCCCTTCCTCTCCTCGTCTAGCCACATATCGTGTTCCCCTCCACCCCCAAATACCTCAAACCCTACCGCGGATCAGATCGCCATGGCCGCCCCCAACAAGGACGCCGCCGCCGCCAGCGCCAGCGATCCCGCGGCGGAGGAGGACACCTCGATCGAGGCGCTGGCGCGGCGCGTGCAGGAGCACATGACCCTCTCCTCCAACCCGAGCGCCCGCCGCCACAAGTTCTGGGAGACGCAGCCGGTGGGGCAATTCCGCGACGCCGGCGACGCATCCCTCTCCGACGGCGCCATCGAGCCACCCACCCCGCTCTCCGAGGTCCGCGCCGACCCCTACCCACTCCCCTCCGCCTTCGAGTGGTTCACCTGCGACCTCGACGACGACTCCCTCCTCTCCGATCTCTACTCCCTCCTCGCCCACAACTACGTCGAGGACGACGAGAACATGTTCCGATTCAACTACTCCCCTGCCTTCCTCCGCTGGGCTCTCCGGCCCCCTTCCTTCTTCCGATCCTGGCACATCGGCGTCCGCGCCAAGGAATCAAAGAAGCTCGTCGCCTTCATCTCCGGTGTCCCCGCGAGAATCCGCGCCCGCGACGCCGTTGTACGCATGGCGGAGATCAATTTCCTCTGTGTCCATAAGAAGCTCCGATCCAAGCGCCTCGCCCCCGTGCTCATCCGTGAGGTTACCCGCCGTGTTCACCAGGAGAACATTTGGCAGGCTGCCTACACTGCCGGGGTCGTCCTCCCCACCCCAATCACCACCTGCCGATACTGGCACCGATCCCTCAACCCCAAGAAGCTTATTGATGTTGGATTCTCCCGTCTCGGCCCTCGCATGACCATGAGTCGCACCGTCCGCCTCTACAAGCTGCCTGATGCTCCGCTCACTCCTGGATTCCGCCAGATGGAGCTAAGAGATGTTGCGGCGGTCACACGGCTGCTCAGGGCATACCTTGCGAAGTTTGTTGTGGCGCCGGATTTCGATGAGATGGATGTGGAGCACTGGCTGCTTCCCCAGGAGGATGTGGTGGAAAGCTACCTCGTCGAGAGTCCTGAGACTCATGAAGTCACCGATTTCTGCAGCTTTTACACGCTGCCCTCATCGGTGTTGAACAATGCCAACTATGCGACACTCAAGGCCGCATACTCCTACTACAATGTATCCACCAAGACCCCGCTGCAGCAGCTGATGAACGATGCACTCATCGTGGCCAAGCAGAAGAACTATGATGTGTTCAATGCACTTGATGTCATGGAGAATGAATCACTCCTCAAGGAGCTCAAGTTTGGCCCTGGAGATGGCCAGCTCCATTATTACCTTTACAACTATCGTATCCGCAATGGAATCAAGCCATCAGAGCTTGGCCTTGTGCTGCTATAATAGGCCACTCCAGCTCTAGGCAGTGTTCGGATTATACATTTCTTCTTTCTTAGCAGCAGGTACTCCTTGTGTGGCTTGTGTCTTTTCTGGTTGCTATAGGTAAGGATTTGATTCGTGTCATGCTGTTGGTTGCTCATTTTGCTTGTTATCGTAGCGGACGACTGCCATGCTTGTTTCATGGAAATCCAAAATGATTCGCAAATGAGGAGGCTTGAATTAGAAATCCAGAGTTCTCCCCTTGATTTTAGGAGTTAATTTTTTATTAGTGGAATTCAGCTTGTATGGTTCAACGCATGTATGATGGCAATTGTTTACCAACAAATTTTGGTATAACTTGTGTTATCACAAATCATTCAGGCACCATTACATCTGTGCCTGAGACATTTACCCTTGTTATTGTGCTCCAAATATTGACTGTTTTGTTGCATGCATATTTGTTTGTTTATATATATTATTGTTGCAATGTAGCCAAATGTCACTGGTTGCTACTATTTAAGGAGGGCTCTGATGTTTTATGCTATGCTGCTACGATATGTCCATTTTCCCAGACATAGGTGAACTGTGTTGTGAGTGGATGGTTATTAGCTATCCACTTATCCTTAGGGTAGTCCCAGTTTCTTGAAGTAATGTTTCATGCACTGCTGCTTCACAAGCCACTTGTAACGGTAGTTTTGGCATACTCCCTCCGTCCCAAAATATACTAGCAACCTTTGCACAGATGGGACACATCCTAGGCAACAAATCTGGACCTGACAATGCAAAAGATCTGCTTCCTACACGATGGCAATTTCGTGGAGTACAGTACTATCTTTCCAGAATTTTTTTTTTTCAGATCACTGCAATATGTGAGTGACATTCAGATGGTGTTCTTATAGTACCCTGTAAGATAATGTTACATTATGTACTTACATCATCTCTCCATTATATTGCTCCAAACTTCATCATCCTTGTTATCCTCACATGATAACAGAAAATAATATAATGTTGCGTTTCAGAGTGTCAACATTCTACAAAAAAGCATTCATTTGACACTTGCACTGGCATGCTGAAGTTAAACATAGATCTTGGGAAAATGTTGGTGCAGCATAGTTTCAAGTTGTGGTTTGATAATGTCTTTAATACATCAACTTTGTGTAAAATATGGTATATTTATGTAGAGATCTGTGCATGCAAATGCTCATCTACTCACCAACTCTTCATGAATGACCGCCCCTCCTATTTTTTGTGATCAAACATTGTGTTAGCTCCCTTTGGATTGGATGAACTATGAACATATGAAATTGTATTTCTTGTTGAGACACGGGAATGTCTATGATTGGAGCTCTTAGATGTTGATGGAATATGTCTGCAGCATCACAACTTACAGTTTACTGTCGCCTCAAAGGACACAGGAGTTGGCAACATTGACTGAAACTTCCTTGAGTGTCTTTATTAACAGTTACTTCCTTGAGTGTCTTTATTAACAGTTGCCGTTTTTATTTCTTAACTTTGATGCAATGAGACAGTATCAACATTACGTGCACCTTTGGATAGCTGATAATGTGAGTTAAAGATTCTCATGTTGCAGAGCTGAGCTTTAAGGCTTTCCATCGTTTACTTTTGGAGTTTTGGGCGTACATGGTTTGTAATACAACATACCAATAGAATCCGAGTCATGCTCAGTGCCGAAATAGCCATTGCAACCTGCGACCACCGCTTCCTGCCATTCTTCCGATATAATATACGGATCTGAACTTTTCTGTTAGGACTAGTAGAATTGGGATCACACAGACAAACTGCAGAGTAGAGAAAGTACAGTGCTTTCGATAATCGCAGGTTTTACTACGACTCTGAACGGACTGTTCTATTGTATTGTGGGTTTCTTTTTTCATGCTCATCCGCTCAGAGTTTACTATCTTGTGAGGCCGGAATGAACTTGATTGAGATGCTCAATGCCGCTCATCTGTAGGCGTGTTGAACACATGGCATAAATGTCCTCCGCAAGCCGCACAGGTGATCAATCTCTAATTCTCTACTCGCCTGCCATCACAATCAGGCTAACAGTGACACGGTAAGTAGTGATGCATGGAATAACTAGAAGAGTAGAAATAGAACAATATATCAATTCATCCAATGCTGGCCAACCACAATCTGAGTTGAAGAATTTCCTAGACGATTTACACGATGGATGTCGAGGTGGCTGGCTATGGCGTCGATCATCTCTACCATGGCCGCATTGTCGACGTTGAGGACAACATTGCGATTGATGGAAGATTTTTTTTTTTTTGGCCTGATTTGACTGAATTCTTTGCTCCTTTAACTATAGTGTCTAATATACGGTGAACAATACAAGTGAATACCTAATTCGGAGTATACACGAATTCAACTGGAGTGCGTACGGGCCACCGAACCCGAGTGGAAATCGCATTAGTTGAAACAAGTCTGAATCGGTTCTGTGATTCAGAGTAAAGGAGTGAACTCCTGCATATTCTCTATATGTGATTGTTACAGTAATACAGTGTACAACATGTGAATATTTATTGAGTTTGATGCATATCACGCGAAACAAGAGATGTTTCAGACCCAATGCCAAGGTCACAGCAGACAGAAAGTGATCGAGTAGTTCCCCAAGACCTCAGGATCGTGCATCGATTTCAATATTATCGATCAGCCTAACCTTTCCAAACCAGGCTGCAACGCAAATGACCACAGGAACATCGATCTTTTCTACAGGGGCCAAACTTTCTTGCTCCACGATCTGCATTGCAATCACAAGCTCGTTCAGCATTAATACCAGACATACAAAATGTAATTACTTGACTATAACAAGTTACCCCAGAGAGATGACAGTGACACTATATCGATGATATACTGAATTTTGCCGTCTCATGCTAAACGATAGCGTAGTATAAAAGTGCATCAATATACCATCTAGATTCCAAAGGCCCTCTAGGAGAAACCAGTATCAACAAAAGTAACGAAGAAGCTCCAAGAATAGGAACCGGAGCAATTAAACAACAAAGAGAAAGGCCTTCAACATTACCTCAACATAGTCAACCTCACCACCAGTTTCAGTCACTGTCTGTACAATTTTATTTTTGATTTGTGTGCAATCAGTGTTTCCCTTCAAGGCAGCAGTTCTAGCATCGACTAGTGATCTACTGATGGATAATGCCTGCAAAAGAAATAATCAAAACCATTGGCAAGTCCATGATGAAAAGAGAATAGAGGTGAAACAAAGTCACATGAGCTAGTGAAAAAGGTTGGTCTGCACTTCTGCAAGACGGTTATAAGTACAGCAGAACTCAAACTGAAACAAAAGGCAGCTATGGAACCTCAAAACTGTAGAAAATTGTGCGCTTAAAAAACTATCATCATCTTTCTGATTATTTGTACACAGAAGGAATATTGAAGCCAAAGTGACATGATTATTGATCAATTGCAAGAGTATGGTACTTTTAGGAATTTGTATGTAGACTCCACTACTCCAGAATAATATTGATTGATTTGTACAAGGGCTAACACATAAGAGTTGCAATCCATTTAACAAAACAGTTAAAAATGTGGAATTGAATCATACAAAGCAATGTTTTGTTGCGGAGGCAGTTTCTGAAAAACAGTAAAACACAAACCTTTTCCCTTTCCTCACGTGACAGGTGCACATTGCGGGAGCTCATGGCAAGACCATCAGCTTCTCGCACTATTTCTGATCCAATTATCTCTATGGCAAAATCGAGATCACGGACCTGAAAATAGCAGCATATATTTAAGTAAAAGAAGTAAGTGAAATGTACTCCAAGTGAAGAAAACTACTAGTAGTTCAATGTCACTAAAGGATCAATAGAAAAAGAAAACAATTTATGCTGTACTACACATCAGATTTTAAATTGTCAACAAGGCAATAAACTGAAGCAAATACTACTACTACCTTCCAAGCGTTCAAGTTGGACTTTGACAAGCAACAGTGTCTGCAAGAGGCCAAGTAACAAAATCGAATACCTTGCCTTGTTAATGTTCATATTGCCCACTAGCAAAATACTTTGTGCCGAACAGGATTTTATTTTTTTGTCTCCTTTTGACAGCATCCAGATCAACAGTTTTATTTCAAACTTTCTTGTCTATGAAGTCAAAATTCAGCATTTGCATGTCATCATAGATATAAGGCTGTTCTTTTGTCCCTAACTTGATGTTACTTACTATACTTACTAGTATTACTTGTTACTGCATATAGGCAAAAAAGAGGGGTAAAAATGGCAGATTTGTTACCATCCGGCAGATGAGGCGCCACTGCTGATAATCCTTCTTCCCAAACACAGCAACATCCGGCTCGATGATGTTGAACAGCTTGGAGACAATGGTGGCCACGCCGCGGAAGAACACGGGGCGGCTATCTCCACACAATCCCTTCTCCAGCCGCTCCACCCGAACCCAAGTCTCATGTCCATCCCCATCCTCCTCGAGGCAGGAGACCGCGCCGCCACCGGATGCGACGGCGAGGCGGCGGGTGCCACGGTGGTAGAGGTCAACGGGATTGAAGACGGCGTCGACGACGCCGGTGGAGGCGAGCTTGCGGAGGTCGCCGGCGAAGTCGGAAGGGTAGGTGGCGAGGTCCTCGGACGGCGCGAACTGGCTGGGGTTGACGTAGATGGTGACGACGATTGCGACGGGATTATCGGCGGCGGCGGCGGTGGAGATGAGGGAGAGGTGGCCGTCGTGGAGGTAGCCCATGGTGGGGACGACGGCGACCGTCTTGCCCTCGGCGCGGCGGCGGCGCGACCACGCCCGCATCGCCGCCTTGTCGCGGATCACCTCCGGCTCGCGCGCCGCCGGCATGGTCGCCGCCGCCGCAAAATCACTGTAGATGTTAGGAGGCAGAGAGGGAAGAGGATTTGAGGATGTAGTATTTGACAGACAGAGGGAAGAGAAAAAAATAGAGGAGGGAATCGGAGTTGAGTAGGGGGTCGGTGGTGCTCGGCGGCGGCGGCGTTCAACGGGGCGGGGCCACCCCCGTCCCCGATCCCCGACGGCTGGTGGAGAGGGCCGGCCGGCCGGTTGGGAAGACGATGACTCCGCCCTCTGGTTGCGATTTGCCAAGGCAGCAGGAGACTGCGGCGGCGCTTAGGCTATCTGTGCAAAGACGTTTTTGAGCTAACCAACTTCTCGTGAAGTAACTTATTGACAAAACTTTTATATCTATCGAAAAAGAGATCATGATGAAAATCCTTTAAATTAATTCTAAAATGAATTTTAAAAATTAAATTAAGGTGCAATAGTATAGGAGCTAATTACAGCATCCGTTTATCATCACATGGTTCTATCTCAACTCCTTTAAGTTGTTACTTCTGCAACTTCAACGTATCATTGTGAGCAAGTTTAACCATTCCGATTGCATAGTATGCTGTATGAAGCTTTTTAAAATAATTGATAGGATTTGACATAAAGAGAAATTTAGCCATTTTTTGGACGTGATCTTAGGGTTTTTGAAAGGAAAAAATATTAGAGGATATATCTGAGAGATGGCTGATTAAATATAGAGGGGAAAAAAAGGAAAAAGAGAGGATAACATCTGAAAGACTTCGAAAGGGCAAAGATAGCCATTCATAAATCTAATACTTTGAAAAGGATGGAATCTTTGGAAGAAAAAAATTAAATATTGGCATCAATCAAGCCAACGGGGAAGATTGTTCCTGTTCGCCACTTCAAGTAGACTGTAGGTTTTTTTGGATAATGCGGTAGACTATAATAGTACGCGTCCTTCATCATCGTTGAAAAATATTTGATCCTATAGATTGCTGATAAGCTTTTTAATACTTGAGAGATCGTTTTTTTTTCCTCGTCATGCAGTCTTGGATGAGAGAGCGTTTGTCTAGCTGACAAATTTGCAAATTTCGGTGTCTTTATCAAATAAAAATGAAAGAAAGACCGATAGTTTAAAAAATGTGGTGACTGTAGATGAGTGGCCAGTGGGTAGTCGTTCCATCGAACAGCTTGCAGGCATGGCCATGCCAACCTCCACCCTCCACCCAATCACACAATCCAGCCGCCGTTCACCGGCTGCGCCCTGAAACCAACAACGGCATCCTTCGAAGCATCCATACTCAGTTTGATTATGTAACTGGGAATAATTAAACATCGAGCATTTTGATGGATCCAAATACAACCAGACAGTCACAAGCAGAGGTGTGAAATGCAGGCAGAAACCGCGGAAGTGATTTTTTTTCTTCCTTATTCATTAAGCAAAACTCTGGAAGGATCAATAGAATAGAAATCCAATCTCACCTTACCCAACTGAAATAAAAAATAATCTAGCACTCATCGGTACATACAGATAAAAGAGCGGATTACGGATGAACACAAGTATCGAATCTTGAGAAAGCAGAGCCCAACTTAACCGGAAGAAGAGAAGCAGGATATGGAGGCATGCAGCTTGTTCAGATTTCAGAAAGGAGTATTCTTTTTGTGCTTCTTCTATACGAAGGCGTGCTTCTCGAGTAGCTTGAGGACATCCTCCTGGTTGTTGAGCTTTGCCACGTCGATTGCTGTCTTCCCGTCCAGGTTCTGCACCGTCCTGCACAAGCAAATCAGGTTAATTTTAGATGCCAATTTAGTTATGCATCGAGAAGTTGAGATGAAATTAATGATGGAAGGCTTACACGGCGGCGCCGTGGTCGAGGAGGAGGGCGACGCAGTCCTTGCGGCCATAGCCGGCGGCGTAGTGCAGCGCCGTGTTCTTGTTCTTGTCCACCGCGTCCACCGCCGCGCCGGCCTCAAGAAGAACTTGTGCGCATTTCAGCTGCACGCAAAGAATCAATTTTTTGTTGCTTCAGATCATAACTGAACACGATGACACCATTGATTCACTCAAAACTGACAAAGCCAATGCAGATTAATTGCTTACCTCGCCGTAGCCACACGCGAAATGCAGGCCTCTCCTCCCCTCAGAATCCTCCTCGTCCTTGTCCACGCCTTCCTCCAATGCTTTCTTCAGGCCCTGAACACAATCGAATTCGATGATGCCAATGCAGATTAAAAATTGGAAAAAGATGCAATTTTTTTTTCAGGAAACGTACTGAAAGAGGAAAAAGAAACCATTTTTTCTCATACCTCGACATCGCCGACGCTGGCAGTGTGGTGGATGATACTCTCGTCCTCATACTCACCCTCCTCCCCACCATCCTCCTCCGCCTCCTCGCCGGCGGCCGCCGCCGCAGCCTCGCCGGACGGGCCAACTCCCATCGCCCTCCCAAACTTCTGCAAAGCTTCAGGATCATTCCAATACCTGAAGAACAAACCAACCAACAACCAACAATCAATGTCGATCGAATTGTTAACTATTACTGATGGTTCTTAATATTTGACACCGTTAATTTTCTAGCGCACTTAAACCATTCGTCTTATTCAAAAAATTTATCTAAATATTTATAAATATAAGTTATGCTTAAAATTTTGTTTAACTCCTAACAAAATAAATAAATAATTTTTAGATAATTTTTTAAATAAAACGAATGGTCGCTCAAAAGTTAAAAGTCAACGGCGTCAAACATTAAAGACTAGAGAACGTAATTAACTATACTAAATACAAGTGCAGAATAATTAACTACTGACTTCATCATGGCAGCAGGGCCGCCATTCTCGATCTCATCAAGGATGGGTTTGAGGGAAGGATCATCCTTCATGCGAGCAATGCGAGCCTCGAGCTGGTCCTTGTGAGCAGGATTGGTGAGGCCGCCGAGCATGGAGGACATGGCCGGGTCCTGCATCAGCGCGCTGCCCAGCCGCTCCGCCATCGCCACGAACTGCGGATTCTGCATCAGCTGCTGCATCGTCGACACGTATTTGGACGGGTCCAGCGCCGCCGGCGGCTGCACCGTCTTCTGCAGCTGCTCCGCCATCTCTGTGAATGCTGGGTCCTTGGCGATCTGCTCTGCCATCTCCTTTATGCTGGGATCCTGCTATCACAACCAAATTGATTGATTATTAGTTCCTTCCTGCTTGATTGTTCATATACTACTACTATCATCATTAGTTTATGATTCCAGCCTCTACTAATTCTTTTTCTTCAAATAATTTTGTAGGCATTAAATAATGGACTAATAAATATTTACATGAACTGTATAATTGATTAATTCAGCTTACGACCAATGAGAAATACATACTTCTCTTTTTGATATATACAAAAGAAATCAACTTTCTAGCTACAAAATGTTAATTATCTAGTTATTATTAGCAAATTGACGAATGGTTAAGGAATCAGGATGTTATACCCAAATAGTTGAGGAAATTATACCCAAACTTTTGATAAAAAAAAAGTTTATGCACACACCCATGGTTCAGAAAATTAAGTGTGTGTATCACAGTATCACTGTGTCTATCTATTTGAGCAGGCGATTGATTCTTCTTAAGATAATGGATTATATTAAATCCGGCACCTTGCGAAGAGAACAATTGATTTTTAGATAAATAGGTGGGCAGCGTGGTTGCTTACATTGAGCAAGTTCATCATGGTTGAGAAGTCGAAGGGGTTCGCCGGCGCAGCAGCCCTGCGCGGCGGAGGCGGAGCCGCAGCTTGAGACGGCGGCTTCTCCTCCGCCGCCACCGCCGCCGGCGACGACGACGAGGTCTCCTCCGTCTTGATGCTTGTCTTCTCTTCTGCACACACACAAATAACTCATACCTCTTGTCAGAAAAAGAGAAAACACGCATGCAATTGAACCGGAGCAAACTAATCGAACAAGAAAGAATTGAGGAATTAATAATTGTGAATCAGTTCTTCACCTTGCGAAGCCATATCGTGTGGAGGATATGTTCTTGGCGCAGGCAGTGGCGTTGTTAGTGGTAGTGATGATGATAAGGTGGTGGTGATGAATGAATGAATGGGTATTTGAGAGGAGAGGATGTGAGTGAGTGAGAATGCGACCAACCAGAGGGTTTCCCGGTGTATTTTTCGCCTGACCGGTTTATATACCCAGTAAGACTGACAGTGCACATCAAACGCTTAATTGTGACTGCAATTTGTACACATCACTCTCTCCACCAAAGCAAGCAACATCAACCGGTCATTATTGTGTTTCTTGTGGCTAAAAAACGCCGTGGCAATACAGTAGTATCGTTTTAGTTTTAGTTTCTTAATCTTGTTGCTATAAACTGAAAAGGAAAAGCTAGCGTCATACTATTTGCATTACTGAGATGTATTTAAGTTTTTTGTTGAGTGATGATGACTAAGTAGTTCATCGTTAAGTAATTTGTTCAAGCATTTTCATTCCTTGAGGTGTGGTGCATAGTATAGTATCTTTAGCAACTTTATTAGATTGGTGGGGGCAAGAGAATGGAGAGGTGCCATGCTTGCATGCCATGCAAGGTCGAAACAAAAGCATGGAGAATCCATGAGAGATAGGTGTCAGATAGGGATGTCGATAACAAATGTGTGGATGGAATTGCTTCCCTTACAAATGCACAGTTGCTATTGCTAATGCTAATGCGACAAGATTTGGCTTCTGTCCATTGACAACATTCGCAAGCACACCGTTTCTCAAATCAAATTATTGTGATCTCCATTCAATCCACTCATTCGGTGTGACTGAAGAGCTCTCAAAAGTGATTTTTGTGAGAACTAAACTGTTTTCTACTTCTTCGGCCAACATGTCAATACTTTGATGTCCAGTAATGCAAGGGACACTCGTATGAATGGCCTCCACTGTGAAGGTCAAGATAGCATCTGCGACTGACCAAAAGAAATTGACAGGTGGCGTGCCACATCACTGCATCAGACAAACACAATAGACAACGTGCCAGCCTAGTCAGCACGTCTCAAAGGAAAACCAACGTTTTGGACAATTTAGTATACAGCAATATTCCTTCATTGAGACCATAAACAATTTGGCTCCTTTCACTTAATATCATCATTCCAGCTTACATGGAAATGGTTGTAATGTACCAAAACAGACTTCATGCAACAGTAGCTTTTAGCATATATGGGAATACCCCGTATAGTTTCTACAAGTAACAAGAGCAAAACATTCAAATGGGGGCTCTTCTTCCCATGTAGTTTCTAGATGAAACAAGAGCAGAACATTCTGATGGGTTCATCCTCGGAGCATCACTCCAACAACAATGGCATGGAAAACTCAGTGGCTCAAAAATTGCGCATGATGCAAGTAACAAAAGTAACCCATCCAACGGAGCCCTGCAGTCTATTCAGGAGCATCAATATTGGATGCGAAACGGCAAGTACGCTCAATCGCTCCATTTGGAACTCTACTGATGCACGATATGTGAACAAACAAAATTCCTACGATTTGATGCTCTGAGAGTTCTCTGTCCCTACAAAAAGGTTTGCCTTTCCATTGCACCAAAAATTGGCCCCAGGAAAGATATAATAGTTCTCTCACGAATATTTGTGGATTCCAATATTAAGGTCTGACGATATAGATGTCAGAACTGGGGCTGTTTTGTGCCACAGGGCCTTAAAAACCCGCTTCTGATGTGCTTGAACTGATTGACAGGGGTTCTGACCATTGTGTCTGATGTCAAAGATGTGAATCAAAGGGTCTGCAGAACCAGATGATAAGTACCAACCATCAGAAGACCATGACTGGTTTATAAGAGCTGACTGAGACTCGCTGCTCTCTTGTTTCCAACCAAGTGTATGAACTTCAATCTGCCTAAGCCTAATGTCAAACAACCGAAGCTGCTTGCCTGGCGCCCTGTCAGAGAAAAAGGAAAGAAAGGCATATATAAGGTTTCAGAAATATAGCACAAGCATCAAAACGGCATACAGGAAATGACTCCACATAAGAACTTATATGATGATTACATGATCTCAGCTGATAGATTTTATTAAAACAGGAGCTTGAGCTATAATTGGAATGCTAGGACTATCACAAGCTGGTGTATCAGAATGCTACTTACGCTTATATGTAAAATGAAACACAACCAACAATTAACACAGAAGTAGCATGAGTTTTACTTACGCTGTTTGTACCATGTACAAGTTGAAATCACATGGATTTGGTAATACACTCATGCATTTGCAATCAATTAGATTTTTGGACTCTGTCCTTCCAGCTGTCAGATCAAATGATATAATCCTCTTGTCAGCGCCAACTGATAATATTGTACTTTTCTGCTGTAATCCAGCAACACCCATGACAGCAGAAGAATGTGAGTCCTTGTGCAATTTCTTGTGGGTCCATGAATCATCTTTTTCTTGCCAAAGTATGACAGCATGGTCACTTCCGCCAGTCACAAAGCATACATCAGACCACGGCATGAAATTTATGTTGTTAATGATTCCCTTGGTATGAGGCTTCACTGGTAGAAAAGTCTTCTGTTGCAAAGGAAAAGTTTATGAAGCACCTTTTAGTTTCAATCAAGATAGTCATATGTTCTTAATGAAACGCCCATTATGTTACTCTTTAAGAAAAAGGTGCACTATGACAATCCCCATGGATTCCTCAAATATTTCAAATGACATGAACCCATCACAGAAGCCCTTGATGGTTCCTAACCCAGAGTGAAATAGCACACGATAGTCACATAATTGACTTTTGCCATGTGTGATCATTTAGAAAGATTTAATGTGGTGTGATTGATAATTCAAGGAGTACAGTACCAGCAATCAATCATCATTTTTGCGCATCAAACATAAAAACAACAGTTCAATTTTAGCTGGCAATAAGTTGCACGTTATAAGGTGAAGCTTTGAGCATGATTACTTGAATAACTTAAAAGACTGCCTCTTCAGTTCCTATCATACCTGATTTACGATGATTAAATATTTAGAATCAAATTTGCAGAAAGAATGACAACAGGAAAAAATCATTAAAGTGTCAGTGCATTTTTTTTATCAGTTTGTACATTCAAGGTGAGCTAAACTGATAGAGCTTCATGCAGCTATACTGTTCGTGGGATGAGCGTTCTCATTGAATGGAGAAAACCTTGCAATGGGATGCAAAAGCCTTCTCATTGACTGGAGAAAACCTTGCAAATAGGATGCAAAAAAAAGTGCTATTTTTAATGCAGTTCTTACTTGTTTTGGCATGCTGCGATTCATGACTGAAACTTGATAGTCGCCATTGTCAGCACTGTACACAGCAAAAATTGTTTCACCATCTGGATGCCAAGCTACATCTTCAGGCCATCTATGGTTAGGAGAAAAGCAATCTGTTGTGCTAAGCAAGGAGATGGATGGTCTGCAAGTAAAATATATGTGATTATAAAATCATGTTTAAAACCAAATGGAGAAAAAATGAGGTTACAGAAAGATCGTGCAGTATTTAGTTTCTTATGGTTACATCAACACCCTAGTGCTCCATCTGTTACTGAATATAAGTCACTCTACCTCTCTCTGATGATGACTAATAATGTGTAGCAGAGGATATAGCATATATATACTTTTTTTTTTGCAAAATACCCTATGAGATTCAGGAAGTCAGAAGTCATTTAGTGCTAATAATAGTTTCATGACTTCAGTGTCCATACGCCATACCATGTTTAAGTTAAGTGTAATTTATTTAAATTATAAGGCACACGTTCATTGACACAGTTGGAACAACTGCTTGGGGCATTTGTTCATATCAGTGTTCAAATGCCGCTTGGTAGAAGTGTTGGCCTATTCTTACAGCCACTTATTGTGTTAATATTACAGGTTTTCATAGAACCAAAGAGTTTTTCTTATGTTAGTTAAGGTGCTGGGTTTAACATCTCCACATTATGAAGTTGCATGAGGCGAGGGAATACAAAAAGGGAAAAGTGATCGAATTTCCCAATTGACTTGGCTTTTATGCAAGGTACAAAAAATAATACAGAAGATCTAAGGTGGGTTTTTAAGTACGCTTTCATAATATGTCCTTCATAAAGAAAGATAAAAAACCACATTTCCAATACCAATCGTGTGCATGGTCTTTCATGTCTTATGTCAATATAACTATGGGGTAAAAAACATTGCGTAAAGCTCCTATTTGCAGAAAAACCAATTAATAGCAACTTAAAATTTAGTATGATAAGAAGTCAGAGTATTATGATGCCTACCCTTTTGGCTGCACTTGCCACAGAGCAATAACTCCATCCAATGCACTGCATCACAAGAATGTGTAAGGTTAAAGTTCTTAAAAGAGCAAAACTAAACAAACAAACCATGGCAATTAAAATGAATCTGCCACAGCTCGCAGGTGATTGGAGATCAACAAAAAACTCAAAAAGGCATCTAAGCATATCTATCTAAACAGTACTATATCACTTGGAACCCCTCCTGCAACCACATCATTGTTAACATCATGCACTAAAAGAATCTCATCTCATGTTCAGGCAATCAATATAGTTATCCAGCTATCCTTCCAAAGAACCAGTACTGTTAGTTGTTTGGAATTACCAACCTGGAACAAACTGTAACTTTGATAGCTAGAATGGCCTAGTTGCAATTATGACATAGCATGACTTTTTATTTCATTAGGAAATTAGGCAATCAACCAATTCTTTGGTTGTTGTCAACCAGCCAACCTATAATCTCACATCTAATCATCTAGAATATTTACATTTCAGTGAGACATGGACGAAACATGACAATGTTCGGGGAAATGGGGAAAAAGGAGAATTAAAATGCTTCCATACATGTACGTTAAAAAATAAGAAAAAAATAGATGGAAACGGTCAATGGAGCATGATAACACAACTGGAAACCGATGGAAAATGCAAGGTCAGCTAAAGATTCCAACAATGCAGGAACGCAAGCATGAAGCTTGGTCCAAGAGAAGATCACTTAGTACTGAAAATAATTATAGTTGAACACATGCATGTAAGGCTGTCAAAATTTAATATTCCGGAATTGCGGAGGATAATATGATAGGAGGAACAATGCCGAAGCCCTCCAAGCGACGACATGAGATTTTATTTTTGTCCGGGCATGTCCAATTCATCACTCTTTCCAAATTAATACAAAATTTGACCAAATTATTATGTATATCATTAATCAGCGGAGAAGTTGCATTGATGGCATGTATTAAAAGGCCATGAAACATACCTAGTAACAACAAGCTGATCATTGGTAGGGCATAGCTCAAGACACCTAAGCTTCCTCTTATGTTGGCTTGGGACTACGGTACCGCCATAGAACCTAAGCACGGTGGCAGATGATTTCTTCACACTCTGAATCAAGTTCTGATGCTCCTTTTGTTCTGTAAACAGGAAGAACAAAGGCCGATGTATTAGCACATCATCTTAGGGATGAATTCCATCATGCAGATTATCATCCTAAACAAAATGTAAAATCAAAAGGGAAGTACCAATCTTTCTCTTGGGCATCTTCTCCACTGCCCTCAGCCGCTCTTGCGGCGGCGCCGCAGAGGAGGATGAGGGAGCGGCGGTCTTCTTCAAGCCAGGCATGGGCTCCGGGCGCGGGTGTGGGCGGGTGTTCGGCCCAGGGATAACAAGCTGCGGCCTTGCCGGCGGCGGCGGCGACGGTTTGGGATTCGTCGGCGGAGCCCTGCGATCCCGATACCGCGCTAGGCGTTCCTGCGCATCGGAGAGCTTCTTCTCCGCGGTGTCCAGCTACGGCGGCGCACCAATCCATCCATCAGAAGTAACAAACCAATCAAGATCGCGACTTTATCTGAACAAACAGTAGCAGGGGGATTGGATGGGATGGGATGGGATGGGATGGGGAGAGTAGCGTACCAGGGATTGGTAGTGCGCGAGCTTGAGCTTGCATCGCTCGACGTCGAGCTCGCGATGGGCGATGAGCGCGACGACGGCCTCCTCGGCGATGTCGTCCTCCTCCTTGGTGCTGTGGGCGGCGGAAGAGGGTTGGAATTGGGGTTTGGATTCGGGGGCGTCGTCATTCTCGAGCTTGGGCCTCTTCAGCACCGGGGGCGGGGGATCGCCCATCGCCGCGCGCCGCCGGCGAGTGTGGGGCGAGAGAGGAGAGGAGGGAACGGGGAGGAGAAGCGACACGACGCGCGGCGCGGGCGCGTCTCAATGTCGGGCCCGATTGAGAGAGACCAGCACGCGAGCCTGGCGCGCGTCTGACTCTGGTCAGGTACTCTGGTGCGGTAGCAGGAGTACGAGTATTTGTGTGAGACAGTGAGAGTTGCACGAGCACAAGCCGCGCGCGCCGCTTCTTTTCTTTCTTTTTCTTTTTTTTTTCCAAGGAGAGCACAACGCAGTTTCTACTTCACATTTACACTACGGAAATGGCTCCTCTCCCTTTACTTTGGGATAAAAGTGGAGGAGAACACTGAGGTGACTTTCGGCTATTTTCAGCAGTTTGATTCGTAGAGAACAGTGAAGATTGATCAATTATAGAAAACAGTAATTTCATACATTACATTTTCATGCTCGTCCAGCAAATATTCAATTTGGCCATATGTCAGGAACTTCAGTAGCATCTCTAGGGTGCTGCTTAATGACTGTGTATGTGTTAGTGCATGACTAGTCAGGCACACTTAATTGCAAGTTAGTTTTTTTTTCCTCGTGCAAAACCACCAAGGTACGCATTAACGAGCGATGCTCGCGCGAGCTGAGTGATCGAGATTCGATGGCTAGCTATACGTGGGATTTTTTCCTGTTTGATTGGTGAGGTGAGAGAAAAATAGACGTAGTTCGTTGTCTTAGAGGGATGGACAGGATAATAGTCGAGCCAGCGGTGGGCAGTGGCAGTGTCGTCAAGATGCGAGGATGGAGGTCGGTGGTGGACGGGATAGGCGTCCACGCCGGGGGGCATACTGACACCACCACGCACATCTTGCACATCCACGGGGTAATCTGTAAGCCTCGGCGTAATGCTACTATGGTGGTTGTAGCCGCTTCATTGATGGATGGACGGATAGCTCAACATCTAACGAATAGCACCAAAAATTTTGACAAGTGACAAACGTTTTTTTGTCATCCAATTCGCCATTACAAGTTTATAAATATCTCCACAAGCGCCAATTAGCATTTGCGCACTATGGACAAAAAAAACATACTCAGTAATAAACTTGCAGAACTATCTTTTAGAGCAATGCTAGCACATCTTATGGGTCAAGCATCATATAAAACTCTTAGTTTTTGCCGTGGCGGCGTGGCCTCTTCCGGTTGCTACCGTGGCTGAAGCACCGCACAGCGTAGAGGCACACAGGCTTCTAAGCCCAGCCGCTGAGCCCATGATGTATCCTCGTCCTCCGTGATTTTGTCGCACCCAAGAGGCTGCGACCTGCACGAGGGAAATCGGATGCAACACACCAGGCTGATCTCACCCATGTCAAGGACGTGGATTGACGGACGAAAACTCTCTCCGGAAAAACTATCAATTTTTATAGCAGGTTGATTTGAAAGTGTGCGCACAAAAGGAGAAAAAACATTTGTTGACAGAGTCCTATATACCCTAATTATTTCCCTCATAGATATATGACAGCAAGTTCCAAAGTCCTCAATGGTGTTATTTTTGAAAGAAAAAATTCTATATATAAATTGCTTAGAGTATACTAGTACATTATTGAAACAACATTTCAACCTTGTAATAAAATCAAATAATCCATCACTTATTCAGAACAATATGACAAATGACTTATAAGCTTG
This sequence comes from Leersia perrieri, assembly GCA_000325765.3. Taxonomy (NCBI): domain Eukaryota; kingdom Viridiplantae; phylum Streptophyta; class Magnoliopsida; order Poales; family Poaceae; genus Leersia; species Leersia perrieri. The sequence goes on along the minus strand of CM002481.1, from coordinate 29,184,266 downwards.
TAGCACAAATAGAAGAAAAAAAAAGTGGCAAGCATAGCGTCAACGACTCATATCTACAGGAAAAGAAGATTCAAAGAATTTTTTTTAAAAAAACTCGAATGGCTGATAGCAAGCTTGATAGCCAGATGGATAAACCACAACCTCTGGAACCCAAATCAGGCGAGAACTCGAGCAGAAGTGATGACGTGGATGTTGTGCACTTCTCTAAGGAGTATCGTCTTCGTGGTAAAGATAAAGACCAAAACCGAACCTTGCGCAGGCTTTGCAGAATGCAGCCTCTTCTGCAGCAGCCACAGGATCATCAAACCGTGAATCATTTAGTGATGTTGTTCCAGCTGCCTCCCTATGAGCCTGCATCCATGAAAACAATTCATATTGAAAAGGAAATGAAAAAAATATTGATTTTGTAGCATCAGTTTAGTTTTTAGCATGGAAAGAAACCAATTCTCTTCATAGCACCATAAAGATACCTCTTTTCTCATTTGTAGTATTTTGTTCCCTTTGTTAAACCACCGTTAACTCTTTACTTCATTAACCCCCCAACACACACACACACACCACCCCACCCCACCCAACAACAAAAATAATCTTCCTTTCTCCCCTTTTTCATATGCAGCAAGGTAAAGGGCAAATCTAGAGAGCGGCAGCCAAGCTCAATTGCGGGAGCGGCAGGGAGCTTAGGTTACCGTGCAAGCTCAACAAGACAACAAGCCACATGCGGCAAGATTGTGTAAGTGTTGTATGTGTGCATGGAAAGTAAACAAATGCATCAAAGATTTGTCGTTAACCTATCACAACTTATTCGTATGATGATTATGAAGAAATTAGAGAACAATTTCAAGTTACCTCTCCATCTGTTCCTCGTACTGTGACACGATATACCACTGTCACTTTTCCGTTGTCAGTGTAAATAACATCACGGACCTCTCCACACCAGCCTGATATTTCCAAATGAAAGAAATAATGAGTGATAATTTAAGTGGAATCCAAAAATGGTGAGAGTGAAGGTTTGTCAAATTGCCATGTCCAGTGTGTTTCTAGTGAAAGGATAGGTCAAGCAAGGGAATGAAACAACCATTCAATGGAAACGATTAAAAGTTAAATTTGGTACTCCAGTCATTAAGCAATTCAATAGACAAAGGACAAGTAGAGCACGTAAATGTTACAACTGTCGTAAGAAACAATTAAAATTTGAAATGAGACAGTAATATAAGCATCCTAGAAGCTGCATATGCGCAGGTTGTGCATAAAAACACACCACTTATTCAACTTCCTGGAAGCTGTATGTGCAGGTTATGCATACAAAACGCACTACTTATTCAGCACCATGGAAACTGCATATGCAGATCATGTATTATACAACACACGCTACTTGTTCAGCATCCTGGAAGTTCCATTTGCACATGTACAGGTCATGTATACAATACCCCGTTACTTATATTTACGGTTTTATTTACTCACATTGCTTTCAAAAGTGTAAGCACAAAAGGAGAAAACAATATTGAGCACTGTAAGCTCAGGTATTAGATTCAGGCACCAGGGACAGATGTTCTTACCTGGAGCATAAAAGCTTAGCATCCTGTTGGCATGGTACCTACAAGAGAAACCGTGAATCGTCAGCAAGGAACAAACCCCTTATCCTCTGTCTTAAAATGATCCAGCAAGGTTATAAGAAATGCGAGGATCAGATCACCATTCATCATTGATTGATGTTGTACATGAATATTGCAAGTGTAAGAAAGATGCTTATCCTTTGTTGTTGTGTAAGAATGCTTTACCAGCCAAGGCAAAGGATGGATCATGGATGGGGGTGGTTGGTAGCGTACCAGGGGATGACCGGATCGGAAGGCGAAGTGCGGCGGGAGGAGCGGACGACGGTGTCGGGGACGCGCTTGTTGAGGTCGCGAAGGATCTCCACCAGCGGCCGCGTGATCCCCGACGGCGCCGCGTCCAGCGGCATCACCACGTAGCTGCTGCTGCTCGCCGCCGGCGGCCTCCTCTCCGGCGCCGCCGCCGTGACAACGGCCACACGGCGAGAGGTGCGGCGGCCGACGACGGGGAGGGATGCGGCGGGGAGCCGCAAGCCGATGGGGCGCACCAGCAAGCTTGAGTTGGTGGCTTCCATGCTCGATCGATCGAGCTTTGGGAGCTCAGGCTAGCAAATGTGGAGGACACTACTACTGCTTCAGAAAGTGGAAATCTTAACTACCACTAGCAAATGAATGGCAAGGGGAACACTGGAGTGCTACACTAGTGGGAAGGTGGAAAGCTGCAACTACCACCCTCCCCCTATAACAGTATAACCTCGTGCAAAAAAATGTGTGAATTGGGAGTACCAGATTTCCAGACTAGTGTACACACTACACAGTATGAGCTTGAAAAAGAATTGAAATGGATGAAACATGAATTCTTGATAAACATTTCATACATCATATGTTTTTGTGGGGAATTGCAGTCTTCAAACAAAATCAAAGTAGATCCTAAAAGTGAAACATAAGCAAGCTTAACAAACTGAACAGCAAACAGAACGCCCAGAACTTGAGCATAACTTCTCAAAATGTAAAATGCACTTTGCATAGAGTTTGGGTTATGCTTATACCCAGAACACATCCATAGGTTCTCTAAAAAGAAGAAAAAAATGTGCATCAAAATATATCCCAGAACTGACTCATGCACAAAATGCTTTTGAATGAAAAATGTACATCACATTGAGTTTGGATTTATATTACAAGATAAAGGCATAGCTTCTCCAAACTAAAAATGCAATCAGCATAGAGTTCGGATTTTGTTCCAAAGCTCATGCATAGCTTCTCCAAATGAAAAAACACTTTGTGTAGAGTCTGGATTATATTCCAGAACTCTATCCAAGAACTCATGCATGGCTTATCCAAATGGAAATTGTACATTGCATAGAGTTTGGGTTTTATTCCAGAACTGATGCATAGCAGCATAGGTTCTCCAAATGAATAATGCTCTTCATAATTCAGAGAGTTCGGAATGGGTTTATCCATAGCTTCTGCAAATGGAAAAGGTGCTTTTAAAGACTATAAACATGACTCAACTAACAAGGACTAATAAGTGTGCTCAAACGCTAGTAGATGTTTATATGAAAATGATTTTTAAACATGACAACATTTACATCCATATCATGAGTATACATTTAGAAAGCAAAACAACAACACTGTACAACTCAACCTTTCTTAACGAGACAACTACTCAAACGAATACTAACTTTCCTTTTAAAAAACAAAAAGAAAAGGAAGGATGGTGTCCATTTCTTAGTTTCAGATCCCCCACCCCAAAATGCATCAAATGGAAATACTGTAATATATTTCACACCTTCCTAGACTGCGAGATTCTATGAGGTTGCCCCAACAGAATGGGTGGTTTTTGAGTCCAGGTTCCAGAGAGAGACCCTACAAATCCATAGGGTTCAGCTGGATCCCCATCAAAGTTTTGTGAGCTCTCAATAATTTGAACAGATATGTTGCTTCTACCATTCAAGGTTATTGTTAGGTGGTGCATTAGAAGCACCAGGAGTGCATTTTACACTGTGCTCCTGTGTTGTCCTCTTACACTTTGTTCCCATAAAGGCTTATTGTTTCTGATGTGTGTTTTTCTAGCAGCACTGTCCTATCAGCAACGCTGAAGAAAGAAACCACTAGGGAACATTGTTTGTGATCCTCCGCATATTTGGATAGTGATCTCAACAGAGCCAACTTCTCTTCATCATTCCCTTTCTGCACAGAAATAATAATAAATAGTTATTAGGGATGTGGTTGAAACCACGCACAAATAGAAACACAAGGAGCGAGAATACACACACACACAACTACGTAGGAAAATAGTGTAAATTACATTGTGAACCACCTATTTGTGCCTGTATTCGCACTGCACCACCTTTAAGGAATTGTGTCGTTCTGCACCTTTTTTTTACTTCTTATTGTTTAGTTTACACTTTACACTGAGTAGACGATGCACATACACATGCCCTCCCAGCACCGCCTCTAAGCGACACCACAATCATCTAGCTTTTGGCACTCCGGTCCAGATACTGGCATCGCCACACAAGGAGCTGGTATTCAGTGAGAAAAGATTGGTTCTAAACCTATATGCTGGCATCGAATTTACTTTTATTTTGCTGGTTGGAATCAATTGATGAATTCTTTTTAGCTAAAAACTAGGGTTTCAGATTGGACTACAATTCTTCTTATTATTTAGACCTGTAGCTGAATTGTATTGTTCCAATCTTGTTGATAGATGAAGTAGGATTTTATCTTGACTGAAGAATATTGTTGATTTCTACAACTCCATCATTACTATTGTTGAACAAGAGCATGCTTCCCTTGGTGCAGGTAGTCATGACTATGACATGGATGAGGAGAATCATACCCTTTCAGCTAAGTGGTTATCAATCTTCTGATAATGATGATGCAACTATGACTTGAGATGAGAACAGAGAACTTAAAGCAGATTGCTGAGATGAAAAGTAGGGTATGCAAGAACCTTCATTGTGAGGATGACACTAATGTTGAAGACTCGTTTGATGCTGCTGACTTGAATTAGTTTGTGTAACAGATGCAAAAAAGGGTTGGCTCACCGATTGTAGGAATTTAGTTGCACCGTGTTTATTTTAGTTTTCGCTAAAACATGAATATCTACAGTAATTTAGTTGGGGTATTGCTTCTATCTTTTAACGCCATTATAGGTATGGTGACATGAAGTTTATGTCATTTCAGCCATATAAATCAAATCTTGCCATTGTTCTGGTGTTGGCACTAAAAAGGACATCTTGCTGGTAATGGCGCGCACAGCAACTGGCCTGATGGATGCAACAAACATGGAAATTAATGTCTACTGGTTAAATGTGGCACGGGTTGAAAAACTGATAGTAAAATGTGGTGCAAAGTGATTCAAATCCTTAAAGGTGGTTCAAAGGTGACACAAAAACACATCCAAAAGAAAAATGCACTTCACATAAATTCCGGATAATATTCCAAAACTCATCCATATCTTCTCCAAATGTAAAATGCACTTACATAGAGTTTGGGTTATATTTTTCATAACTCATCCATAGTTTCTCCAAATGGAGAAGGCACTTTAAAGGACCGTAGACCTTACTCAACTGATAAAGCCTAACAAGTCTGGCCAAACATAGTAGACATTGATGATAATGATTTTTGAACATGTAAATCCATGATATATCATAGGTATTATAGTTAAAAATACAAAAAACAATGTTGTATGACTCATTGATATAGGAATAAGTAAACTGAGCTTACTAAATATTTATAAGGCTACTGTTGAAACAGATGCTAAAGATGATTCGCATTTCCTATTTCAGACCCCAACACAAAATGCACCCCTTAACAAATATGTAGAAATATTGTGTGCTTACTAGGCAGGTCTGGTCAAGCTTGCCACAAGAAAGTTAAACGTGCAATATTTTTCACACCTTGCTAGGTTGAGCAATTCTATTTTCCACAGGGTTCAACTGGATCCCAACAAAGTTTGGTGAAATCTCAATTATTTGACCAGACATGCTGCTTCAATCCTTCCAGATTAGCTGATGCACTGGAAGCAGCTGGAGTGTATTGACATTTGGGCCCTCGAGTGTATTGTACACTGCCTTCCCGTTCTGTCCTCTTGCGCTTTGTTCCCGTAAAGGGTTGCTGTGGCTTTGCAAGGCGTTGCTCCATCACCGCAATCCTATCGGCAATGGTGAAACTCTCTGAAGAACATAGTTTGTCATCCTTCACATATTTGGATAGTGATTTCAATAGAGCTAGCTTCTCTTCATCATTCTCTTTCTGCACAGAACGATTGAACAACATTAGGGATGAAGCTGGCTGGCACATGCACACACACAAACTCAAGACACATAAACACACAGACTAGCTATACAGAAATACAGAGTAAATTACACTGTGCACCACGTGTTTGTGCCTTTGTGCCGCAGGTTCACATTGCACCACCTTTAAGGAATCGTGTCACTCTGCACCACTTTTTACTTCCTATTGTTCAAATTTGCACTGAATTGACCCAACTCAGTAATGTGCCCCACAGTGCATGATGGGTACCCAACTACCCATGTCCTGCCTGACCCTACCCTTACCGCCGCTGCCGAGCGACAGGGCAAGAAGCCAGCATTTTGCACCCGGGTTTCAGATCCTGCCACTGCAACACAGCGACTGTCAAGGAGATGGTCTCTGGTGGGAAGATATAAGATCGTAAACATTGTTGGCATCCAATTTAGTTTTAGTTTTGTTGATTGCAATATGTTGGAGAAATTTTTAGCTGCAACCTAGGGTTTCAGACTGGAGTAAAGTTCTTCTCATTTTCGATTTATAGCTAAGTTGTTTGTGTCAATCTTGTTTTACATGGTGATAGATGACAGTAGGATTTTATCCCCACTGGAGTGTTTCTCTTAGTGAAGATGATGACGACTATGGCATATATAAGGTGAATCATACCCTAGCAGCTAGTTCGTTATCAATCATCTCGTGATGATGAGGCAAACTATCAAGCACCATCGTTGTGAGGGCGACACTGATGTTGAAGACTTATTCGATGTCACTACTGACTTCAATGTGTTTAACATTGATGAAGTACCGATGTTCCAGCAACAGGTGGAAAAGAAGTTGGCTCAAATATTGGAGGAATTTGATGGCATGGTGTTTGTTTAGATATGAACCTCTACTGTCATTTTAGTTTAATGTTTCTAGCTTCTAAAGCCATTATAGGTATGTTGACATAAAGTTTATTTCATTTCAGCAGTCGTAGAAATCTAATTTTTACCAATTCTCCGGTGTTGGCGTTAAAAAGAACCTCTTACTGGTATCGGTAGAATTTAATATCTAGTATTTCTTAAATGTGCCACAGGTTGAAAAAGTGGTAGAAAAAAGTGTTGCAAAGTGATGCAAATCCTAAATGGTGGCGCAAGGTGGCACAGAAGCGCAAATAGGACGTGTAAACTGTAATTTACACTCTTTACATATACAGCAGGAGTTGAGCGTTGAGTATAACACATCACATAATCGTAACTAAAAATATGCACTAACAGAAAGACTATATATCAGGTCAAACATTAAATCCTGAAAACCACATGGAGTAGTTCTCCTTCTCCAATAGTGCAAAGTGTAATCTACACTCTATACATATAGCAGGAGTTAAGTATTGAATATAATGGTGATTAAATATATGAGATGTCAGAAAGAATATATCAGGTCATAATTAAATCCTTCAAACCAAATGATAGGATGGCTGATAGTATGAGAAAACGACAAACGTACCAATCCTGGCTCTAGATCCTTTGTACGCCCAACTCTCTCAATGACACAAGTCGCTATCGCAGAAAGCGGGAACACGTCCTGAAGTTCAAATGCAACTATCGTAGCAACAGTTTCATGATAAATCCCTTTATTCAGCATATGAGCAACAACATCTACAATACAAAAATAGCTGCAATTAGGCAATGAACCGGAACAATTCGACATGGGTGAAATGTCACAAGGGTTAATCAGTTGCAGCTGCCCTCACCACGCAGCTTATCTACAAAATGCTTGGAGCACTTGAGCACGTCGGCACAGGCTAGGCCACCAGCAACATGTAACAGCTCATGGATCTCTTGCGGCGGAAACTCGACGGGCACGCCGAATGCAGCCATGAAGAGGATGAGGCCGCGGGCATCGTTAGCGGCCGCATTGGCGACCCGTCCTCTCGACCGCACGAGGCGGCTGCGCCACGACAGCGCCGCCTCGCGGGCCTCCGCGCGCAGCTCGTCGTCCCCGACCTCCTGGCCCGGGCGGAGTGGGCACCCGGCGCGCACGTAGGAGAGGAGGAGGAGCTCGCACGCGGCCTCGGTGTCCCTGCTCCCGCAACGGATGTAGTAGCGGCCGATTGCCCGGAGCACGAGCTCCGCGGGGTTGGGGGCTCGCCGCAGCGCGGTCGGGACCGCGTGGAGCAGCCATGAGAGGTCCCCAATGCGGGTGGTGACGAAGCGGAGGAGCGCCCCCGACGCCATGCGCTCGCAGATGCGGCCCAGTTGCTCCGCCGACGGGTCTCCGCCGCCGCCGCCGGGCTCGCGATTCGGAACGGGAGCGGGAGCGGGCTCGGCGACGAGGTTGGGCACGGGAGAGGGAGGAGTGGGTTCAGGATCGACGAAGGGGGCGGAGTTGGGAACGGCGGGTTCGGCGGCGGCGGCGATGAGGGGTTGTAGGTCGTCGGAGATGGCGGCGGCGTGGCGGATGAAGGAGTTCCACTGATTTAAGAACTCGACGAGGTTGTCGCTGAAGGCGGAGAGGCCCATGAGGGTGAGCAGCATTGGGGCGGAAGCGGCGGCCGGAGGCGGCGCCATGGGGAGTTGCGGTTGCGGCGGCGGGGAAGAAGAAGAGAGAAGTGATGAAGAGAGAGAGATATGGAAAAAGGTTGGGGAATTATTTTTTTTTAATTCGGTTTTTGGGGTGGGTGGGCTCCAAATTTGAAGTTAAAACCGAGCGACCGAGAATCCGAGTTCGTGTTTGGTTGGGTCGGTATTGGGTCCCCGGTGCGACGGTCAGGCGCTCTGTGCGTGATGGCTGCAGCAACCAGCGAGCTTTTTTCGCCAGTTTTCCTATTTCTTCCAGGTAACCAAAATAGTTTTTCAGATTACTGCTGAGCTATGTTGAATATTAAAAATGACTATGGTGAATTACTTTATCATTTTTTGGCATATTTGATGGATTTGTGTTTACTTATATTTGTTAGAGAAGGGTTGGTTGTGGAGTACAAGACAATGGATGAACAGACTATTTATACACTGCTACTAATATTTAATATTTAAGGTTGACAGTTTAAATGTAACTTATCGTTCTATTTATTACATTATATAGATATAAAAATTAAATATAAAAGTTTTTGTTTAAACAAAATTTTTACCAGTTACAAACAAAACAGTGCCGCTTATATTTATATTCCTAATTCTAATGATTTAAGTCAAGAATCCTTTATGGGTAGAAAGAAGTTAAGTTGTGTTTGGCGTAGTAGCTACTTGACAATATAATGACAAGAAAATACTATGATTATAAAAGTAAGATTAGAACAGAAATATTAGAACCCATCATAGAAGGCAAAATTCTTGACTCCACCACTAAGCTCGGTACTACATGAAGCATGATTTTGTTCAGTTTTAATAGGCTTGCCATGCATATATCACCCCCATGACACATTCATATAGTTTTGCATGAGTATGGACACCTTGTTAATCATGTAGATAATAATCCTACGTACTCATGTGTTTCGATGTGAGCATTGGGTGCATGAGATAGGTGGTGATGTGAGCATTGGGTGCATAAGATAGGTGGTGCCACGTGCATCATAACATTAAAAATAATTATGACATGCTAGTCTATGACTTTTTTGCATATCTGATTGTTTCGCTTGTTGCGGTCTTAGGATGACGGTTCGTTATGGATCAGCGGTATACAAGACAACAATTAAGCATGCTCTTTAATTATGAAAGCATTGTATTTATATACTTGGTATATAAGATAACAATTAAGCATGCTCTTTAATTATGAAAGCACTGTATTTATATACTTGGTATATAAGTATTGTTAGTTTATCAATACTTGGTATATAAGTATTGTTAGTTTATCAATGACTCGTGTTTCACTCGGTGAAAACTATTAGTCATGGACAAATTCACGCCCCTTACATTTACATGCCTAGTTGTGATGATTTAGATATAGCATTCTTTGTGTTTAGGAAGAAGTTAGTAGTTCTTACATGGCAACTCGGCGTCAGCCAAATAATGAGATTGCAAGACTAATATTAGAACAAATAAATTAAAACTTGCCATAAGAAACAATACTTAAATGACTAATATTAGTCGCGCGTATGCACTCTGCCATCTTCATGGCTACTACTTAATGTACATTAAGTACAAAGTTCTTATAGACCAAGACATTTACTTTATTGTAAAATTCACCTTGCTGTCATCTTCAACTAAAATTGCATGTGCCATTTATCTTTCAAAGACGATGCCATCGATTACAAGTCAATAAATAACACTTTGTTTTTTATTCGACATCAGTAAGCTAAAAATGAGCTAACCAACATAAAGAAGGGAGTGCTACATAAAAAGATGGAAGATGGAAGTAACAAACGGTCCTTAAACAAGCACAACAATATTTCAATGATCCCAAAGCAAACCCGTTATAACATTATCTCACATTCCAATGTGTCATGAATAATATATTTCATAAACAAGACACATAACATGTTTATACATTTAGATTTTTTGACATCAGACTCAAAACTATTATTTGAATATATATATATATATATGTAACAACCGGACAAATATTATCACATATTATGTTTTTTTATTGACAAAAGAGGAGGAGACTGCGTGTATGTTCACCTCAACGTATTTTAGGTGCTGAAGCCTTTACTTAGACACCGTAAACATAACTTTGTTACATGGGACAAAGTTAGGCGAAGGTTTTCTCTGCCATAGAGAAAAACAGAGAAATTTGCGAGAATTTTAAAGGATAGTCTACGAAGAGAGAAAAAAATATATGTGGATACTAATGCAGAACAACCAAAATGGAGAGGCGAGTGAGAGGTCAGCACGCGGGGGAGAAATTTGAGATTATGCCATCCATAAAAACCGGTTTTGATGTTATGCCATCGCTAAAATGTGCTTCGATAAAATGTTATGCTTAAGTTTTGTGGGTGTTCGATAGAACGCCATATAGGACCAAATCGCCCCAAATTTTCATCTTCTTCCTTCCACCACCGACGACTCCCTCATCCTCTTCCCCTTTGGCACTATCTCATCATCGCTGCTCTAGGGGGGCACCGCTACCACTGTTCCTCCCTCCCCTCATTCGATCGTCGGGCGCTATGGCCGGCCAGATATCGCCATCGCCGCCGACGATGCAGACGGAAAGACAATGATGAGCACCATGTCGTCCCTGCCCCAGCGTGATGTGCTGCATGTGTGCGCCGGCGCCGCCGCGGTGGTCCAATCGCCGAACACCGTACGTGACGGCGACGTCCGGGTTGGGGACGGTCTCGAATCTCGACATGAAAGAGGAGGAGTCAGGGTAGCTAAGAATTGGAGCACCATGTCGCCGCGGAACTCCACCTTGGCGAGGGCAAACCCCGGCGTCGAGGTCGGTGGGCGCGAACATGTGATGTGAACTGACGGCAACGCTAGCGTGGTAGGCATCCCTGTCGGCGCTAACACTACGAGGCCGTGGTCTGCGACAAACCTCCACGCGTCGTCAATGGAGAAGGAGGAGATTGAGGCGTTCTCCTCTTCGGATCCGGTGGGAATGGAGTCGGGGGATTATTGATGTGCGATCCATCCGTCTTGCCGGCGTCGACAGCCTTGGCGGCGCCGGGCGCCACTCCGGCGAACCGCTCCAGAGGTGGAAGAAAGGAGAAATAATATTCTATTTGAACACCCACAGCTTAAGCATGACATTTTGTCGAACCACGTTTCAGCGATGATATAACAACGAAACATAAAAATTTTTTATGGATGGCATAATCTCAAATTTCTCCCAGGGGCGTCCGGTTGCGACAACTTGTATAATTCCGATAAGCCGTGAGGGTGTTCCCGCAAAAACGCCATCACCAGTTCACCACATACCCCTCTCTACTCCCCCTTCTCTCCCCTACCCTCTCTCCTCTTCTCTTCCTTTCCTCTCCCGCAAGCAAGCAGATCTCCTCGACTGCGCCGCCGCCGCCGCCGCCCGGTCGCCGCAGGCGCCTCCCGGCGATCCGACCGACCATGGTGAGCTCACAGCCCTCCTCCCCCTTCCCGACCTCCCACTCCGCCCGCCGCTCCGTTTCGCAGGAGGGTTTTGGGCCCGCGCTTCTCTTCTCATCTAGGGTTTTCGATCTCTCGCTATCTGATCTGCGCCCTCACAATCTGACTTCGTTTCTCGTGTGCCGATGCAGGAGGGTAACAGTAACAACCTCGATGCGGCGATAGAGTCGCTGCTCAACGTGGAGAAGCAGATGCGGTTGGCCGGCGATGTCGCCGGCACGAGGAAGGCCGCTATCGATATCGTTGAGCTCTGCTACAAGGCCGGCGCCTGGAAGACGCTCAATGATCAGATCGTGCTCATCTCCAAGAGGAGGGGGCAGCTCAAGCAGGTTTACCTCCCGTTTTCCCCTATCTTTGGACTCCTTTTGCTTAGTTCTAGTTGAATTTCTACCTGAATTTAGCTGCCTAACTGATTTGTTCACAGTAATTCTGACTTCGTTCACAGTAATACTGACTAGAGGCGCATACAAACTCTAAATTTCTTAGGAGCACATGTAACTGAGGCTAGCAGAGCAAACCACTGGCAGTCTATTTTTTTTGGAGAAGATCATGGCATGCACTTAGAGCTATTCTAATTTTCAGTAATCTTACTTTTTTAATTAGGCACAATCAAATTATCTATGCTCAAAGGAATATGATGTCGTGTTTAGCTCAATGTAATTGTATGTCTGCCCTTATTTCTAATATATAGTTGTTTCTAAGTGATATCATATAGTGGGAAGACGGGCCATAGTGCTGTGTAAGATATTCCTTGCAGTGATTATCAGTGTTGCAAAACATTATGTATTTCGGTTGAGTCTGAATTAATGTTTTGTTGAATACTAACTGACTGCATAATATATTTCACTTAGAACCACTGTTTTACACATTGAACGATATCTCATAAGCACGCCTGTTTGTGTCTGTAGTACTATATCTGCTGTTATTGTAGTAACATTTGGCATGCCTAACTCTTCTAATTCTTTATTTTTACAGGCTATTACTGCCATGGTTCAGAAGGCAATGGAGTACATTGACTTAACACCTGACATGGACACACGTATTGAGCTAATCAAGACATTGAGCAGTGTATCTGCTGGAAAAGTGAGAATCATGGCTACTCAAATATTGCTAACTCCATAACATCCATTGCCTTTTCACGTGTATATTCTCACTGATGTGCATCTACTGTAGATATATGTGGAGATAGAACGAGCAAGATTGATTAAAAGGCTTGCAAAAATCAAAGAGGAGCAGGGACAGATTGATGAGGCTGCTGATTTAATGCAAGAAGTTGCTGTAAGTTCAGGCTGCACTAAAATTCAGGACATACAGTTCCATCTACTGTTATCACCCTACTTGTCTTATCAACTAACAAGTTCATCCTCAGGTCGAGACATTTGGCTCTATGGCAAAGACAGAAAAAATCGCATTCATTCTGGAGCAGGTACGAAGAAAATACAGTAACAAAGCTTCATATTGTTGCAAAGTCCTTGTTTCTGCAATCTTACTATGATCATGGTCACAGGTCCGGTTGTGCTTGGATCGTCAAGACTATGTGCGCGCACAGATTTTATCCAGGAAAATTAGTGCTAGGGTATTTGATGCAGACCCATCAAAGGAGAAAAAGAAACCAAAAGAAGGTGACAATATTGTTCAGGAAGCCCCAGCAGAGATACCTTCACTCTTGGAACTGAAGCGCATCTACTATGAGCTAATGATTCGGTATGTGTTTCTGCTCTGTGAGACATACCATGAATTCATATTGTTTCTAGTAATGTTGGTTGAAGTTTATGCAACAATTTTGTTCAGTGAAGAATTGCCCTCAACTGATGGTATATACATAGCAAATTAGCAATAGCTATCTGCTAAGTTGATTCCTGGTTGATTACACAAAAGAACAAATGTGGTGCCATGGCATTCAAACTGCTATTCATTGTTTCTGTAACCTGTATTTTATTTATTCATAAAATCTTAATTCCTTCTCTTCTGTGGTTACCTGTCCAATATGTTTGGGTTATTTCTACTGTCATCATTTTAATGTTACGGTTACCATTTGAATGCCTTATTTGCAGTGTACATCAATATATAGTTTAAGCTACAATTCCGAAGACTATATCTGTGCTGTTTGAATCCTTGCCAACTGATTCTTACTGTTAGCAAAAGTAATTTTTTCCTATATATGTGGTGAAACATGATTTATGTTTCTTTATTCAGCTATTATTCACACAACAATGATTACCTGGAAATCTGCCGTTCCTACAAGTCGATCTATGAAATTCCATCCATTAAAGAGGATCCGGTCAAGTGGATACCGGTAAAGCTATCTCTCTTTCTCTCTTCCCTCTTGGTGTGTCTGCACCTGCACACACTATAATGGTTATCTGACGGTCCATACTTTACTGTAGGTTCTTAGAAAGATTTGCTGGTATTTGGTTCTGGCACCTCATGATCCAATGCAATCCAGCCTTCTCAATGCTACACTCGAAGATAAAAATCTCTCTGAGATCCCAAATTTCCGGTACATTTTGTTGTTTTCAAGATTACAAATTATCATGTTCTTTATGCCCTTTCTAATGTCCACTTAACTTTTCTTGTTATTTGTTGTGGATGAAAAAAAGGTTACTACTGAAGCAGCTTGTTACCATGGAGGTGATTCAGTGGACAAGCCTGTGGGAATTCTTTAACGATGAATTTGAGAATGAGAAGAATTTTCTTGGAGGAGCTTTGGGTGCCAAAGCCAAAGAAGATCTGAAGCTGAGGATCATTGAACATGTATTACTTGCTTGGCTTTGTTTGCATTCTTTTTTGGCTCCTCCTGCTCTGTACTTGCGAATTAATTTTCAGCCTTTGCTCTGTTCAGAATATCTTGGTTGTTTCAAAGTACTATTCAAGGATAACGCTGAAGAGGCTCGCTGATCTTCTTTGCTTGAGCTTGCAGGTTTGTGTTTCCAACTTTCCTAGAATCACTTCTTGTATTTCTCATGTTAATTTGCATAGCCTACCAAGATCTAATTTACCCCCACATTTTGCTCATTCAGGAGGCTGAAAAACATCTTTCGGACATGGTGAACTCAAAGTCGCTGATTGCGAAGATTGACAGACCAATGGGTGTTGTATGCTTCCGGACAGCTCAAGACAGTAACGGGATACTCAATTCCTGGGCGTCGAACCTTGAGAAGCTCCTTGACCTCGTCGAGAAGAGCTGCCACCAAATACACAAGGAGACAATGATCCATAAGGCGGTGTTGAAAGCTTAATGTTGTAACCATTTTCCATTGGCTGGCTTGCTTAGGTTCTCTGCCTGGCCTGTTATGGTCAAATTTTACAATCACAGGACGTCAAGCTTTTCTCAGCTCAAGCAACACCTGTTTGCTTTGGGAACTCGTGCGTGAATGATCTTAAATACTGTAACCACAGAATGATGAATATTATTTGTTGTTGGGGTTCAATCGCTGGCCTCCAATTTGCTTAACTCTTGTGTACTGTCCTGAATATTATTTGAATTCTTAGATTCTTCAATTAGATATGGCTATCTTGTCTTAGGTTCAGTGATCTACTATTGATATGCTTTATGCAGATGTGCTGGTTGCCTCGTTCTCACTACGGTCTGATCTGTAATTCGTTCAGCTGTGATTTTAAGTTCCTGAATGCGTCATATTTGAAGAAGAAAGATTCATTGATGCATGAGAGCGGTTATGTTGTATTTAGATCATGAGTTATCCAAGCTGTATCTGCATACGGCTACACAAATTAGTCAGTTGATTAATGTGGTCATGAGCCTTGGTAAGCATTAACCACTATATTGGACTGCTTGGTCAATGTTATTCCTCAGGAGTCAAGACAGTGCCGGCTTTCAGATTTTGCCCTTTTTTTAGGGCACAGAGTTTACTAAGATGCCTTGTACCACCGCCTCCACAGCAGAATTATTGGGTCTAGGAGTAATCGAACAGATAATTAGAGCCATACGATACTGACGAGTTGCAGCATGAAGTATTTGCCTTGATATTGTATGAGTCGACTACAAATCCCACAAAATTTATTACCAGTCAAAGAGTACATTGGACGTTTGGACTTCACTGCTTGATGAATTGAAATGTTTACAATCTCAGCATCTCCAGTTCTCTGTCATGGCTGAGTACATCATGAAGGGCCACCATACATTTATATGTACTCTATGGCTTGTTTTAATGTTTACTAAGAACACATTGCTTTCTCTAGTGTTTCCTGCAGTTCTCCACTCTTGTATGCTTCTGCAAAATATAAAACAATTCGAAGCATTAAATCCAGCTACATTGCCAAAAGTCTGAAACCCTGATATCAGAACTATAATGAAACATAAACATTTAACCGACAAGTGAAATTGTTCATTTGGATTACTAAAATATGTAAAAAATGTTACTATGACAACAATTTGAAGTGCTGATTTGTTACATCATGGATTAGTGTGCATGTGCAAGGGATATTTCTGCTGATCGCTGAGTGCACCATATCCACTTAATTTTTTCACGTCAAGATGCATGATGATGTATTCTTACATACATTTTCAACAGTTATTTCTTAACTTATAGGTACTTGACTTTTGAGTATATAGCAGGATTACATAAGCTAGTAGTTGTTTAGGCAAGAACCCAGCGGTGACATGACTACTTGTGATCCCTGACTACTTAGGATACAACAGTTTCAGTGACTAAATGATAACGATGAGAAGGATGAACTGACAAGATGAGGGAGTAAGGTTTGGACATATATGAATCAGGGATTCACAAGGTGCTCTTTATACTGGAGGATGGTAAATCTTCTCCACAATTTGAGAAGAAACTTATGGTCAAAACAACAACATTTCTTGGTTTATGGCAAAATGGTGTTCATGACTTCATATGTCCTAGGCTTATACCATGGTCTTAAGACTGTTCATAACTAGATTATGCCTATGAGGTGATGACACCATAAAAATTCACAACTACCAGAAACAACAGGAATGTCTGGCCTTTTACTCCTAAAAAGTTTCTAACAGGGTTCTTATGGGCTATAGATTATAGTCTGTGCATCTATCATACCCCCCCCCTGTTCCCACTTTTGACGTTATGTCGGATCAATTAGATGAATTGAGCATGCCAAATTCTCACGCAAACTCAGGTCCGATTCATACATAAAATGAAATCAGGTTGCTTAAAAAAAGATTCAATTCATCAACAGCGAGCTTGCGCGAGACAAGTCAAATATCGAGAGGCACATACCGACGGTGATGTCGCATCCGCCGAAGAACTCGCCGTCGATGTAGAGCTGCGGGAAGGTGGGCCAGCTGGAGTACTCCTTGAGCCCCTGCCGGAGCGCCTCGTTGGCGAGCACGTCGAGCGTCTCGAAGGGCACATCCAGAGACCGGAGGATCTGCACCACCGTGTGGGAGAATCCGCACTGCGGGAAATCCTTCGTCCCCTTCATGAACAGCACCACCTTGTTCGACGTCACCACCTTGTCCAGCGTCTCCCTCATCGCCGGCGCCAATCCCCCTCCTCCCCCCGCCGCCGCCGCAACACACCGCCCCGACCGCGCCCGCGGCGAGCCGATGCTGACGACGCGCCAGGTCATCGGAGAAGCCGCCCGAGCCCGAGAGAAAGCCGAAACCCTCGCCGTCCGCGGCCGTTCGGATACGGGGAGCGGGAGAGACGAGCCGGCGAGAGAGGCGGCGGCCATGGCGGCGAGGGGAATCGTGGCTGTGGTGGATTTTGGGGGAAATAATCCGGTGGCAAAAGGGTAATTTCCCCCGACTGGTTCGGTTTCTTTCTTGTGGAAGGGAGCAAATCTGAAGTGGGCCTGATGGGCTTAATGGGCCGTGCGGCCCATATACGGCTGCCACTGGTTGGTTACAAGTGTAGCTTCGAGATGGCCGCCGCTCTCTCCCCATTCGGCTCCTCTCCTCCTAAAGCCCTAAACCCGTCTCCTCCTCTCATCTCGCGCCGCCGCCGCCGCCGCCGCGAACGCGATGGCCGCAGCCGCAGTGCTCCGGGGCCATGGATCCCGCCGCATCCTCTCCTACCCGACTCTCCGCGCCGCCGTGATCTCCTCCCCCGCGGCGATTCCGGATGCGCAGTCGGCGGCGGCGGGACAGCAGCCCCCGCCTATGGCTGGAACCCTGTGGGCGAGGTCCATGGCCACCTTCACCCGCACGTGAGTCCTAGTTAGATCAGATCCGTTACTATTTGCTTGGGTTCTACCATTTTGCGATCAGTTCGTGTGATTTGTGTTTTTGAATTCGGGCGAATCTGTCACAGGAAGCCTCATGTGAACGTCGGGACCATTGGGCACGTAGATCACGGCAAAACTACACTCACTGCCGCGATTACGAAGGTTTGATGCGTTTAGATACAGTGCAAGTTCGATTTTTTTTTGTGGTGTTTAAATGATTTGGATGCATAAAAATGCCCATTGCAGGTGTTAGCAGAGGCAGGGAAGGCCAAAGCGGTTGCTTTTGACGAGATTGACAAGGCTCCAGAGGAGAAAGCAAGAGGAATCACCATTGCAACGGTGGGCCTTAGTTTTTTTTTTGGGGGGACTAGATTATGTCTTTGTTTACCATTACTTGCAGATGAGTTATGAGTTATGTGGTGTTTGTTGTGTAGGCTCATGTGGAGTACGAGACTGCTAAAAGGCATTATGCTCATGTGGACTGCCCGGGGCATGCTGATTATGTCAAGGTAAAATATTTCTGCTTTGTCTAGTGGAAATTGTGAGATTATTTGTGTTGTGTATGTTAAACCAAGTACTTTCCCAGTGGATATTGATGAAGTTGCTGATCACATTTGGAGTGGTGTATTAATAATGATAAGGCATACGTAGCTATTGGTTTGGAAATGCTCGATCCTTAATGTTGAGCACAGTGACATCTCTGTTGCATGGGACTAATTTGATGTGAACATTTTTAGAACATGATCACTGGAGCTGCTCAAATGGATGGAGGTATTCTCGTCGTATCAGCTCCAGATGGCCCTATGCCACAAACGAAAGAGCACATTCTTCTTGCCCGACAGGTTTTGAATCCTCACAATTGTCAATCCTTTCTTCTTGCCCGACATGCTACCTTTCCATTTCTCATTGCTGATTTCTGATTTTTTAGGTTGGTGTGCCATCACTTGTATGTTTCTTGAACAAAGTTGATGCTGTTGATGACCCTGAGTTACTAGAACTTGTAGAGATGGAGCTTCGTGGTATGCTATTATTCTGCATATATTTACTTACATTGTCTGTATGTGTTGTTATTGTTCCTGTTCTAAGGTAATATTTCATCCTTCTTTCCCTGCAGAGCTCCTCAGTTTCTACAAGTTTCCTGGCGATGAGATTCCAATCATCCGTGGATCTGCCTTGTCTGCCTTACAAGGAACTAATGATGAGATTGGAAAGAATGCCATTTTAAAACTAATGGATGCAGTTGACGAGTATATCCCTGATCCTGTGAGGCAGCTTGACAAGTCTTTCTTGATGCCAATAGAAGATGTTTTCTCTATCCAGGTGATTAGACTTTATGCTATGCAATGGTATACAACTATAGTTTTCCATCTTCATCTGTGGAAAGTAGTGTCGAATTTTGAAACAGGCTCAAGTTTTAGTGAAGCATGCACCAGTCAGCATCTGTTTATGCAAAAATTAGTCATTCAAGTTGATGGATGAATGATATCTGGGAACCTAGAAACTATACATCAATATTATGAGAGTTTATACGTCGTAGTGTGAATAGGCATTATAGCTCCAAAAAGCCTTTAACATTGTACCCTTAAGTCATTTGCTTAAATTGTTTCTACTATGCCAATGTTCTTGTAATTATGAATTTTAAGTGTGCCAGAATTCTGTTTTGGCAAGCAAATATGACTCATGCCAATTGATTTCAACCTGCAGGGCCGTGGTACCGTTGTGACAGGACGTGTTGAGCAGGGGACGATCAAAACTGGTGAAGATGTTGAGATCTTAGGTTTGACTCAAGTGAGTAAATCTCTGATTTGCCTTCTAGTAGTCCAGTAATATGGGTTATTCTGCCTTTTATATGTTTTGAAAAATTGTGTATGGGCGTTTATAAACCTGCTCAATTCTGAAGATTTGAGAAGACAAAAATTTTATACCTTAGCCATTTTTTTTATTGTATGCACATTTGATGTTCTATCGTCATGGAATATGTAGTATATATATATCATGATGGGTTAAGCAAATACATTTCTTACCAACTACGATTATTAAAAGAAAAATGTAGGCTTGCTACATAAGCTTCTTGACATTTCTATGTTCTTCAAAACTCTTTGTGCACTTGTGGATTGATTCCATGTTTGCAATACATGCACGCATGATTTGAGTACATTAATGTTCCCAGTATCCCTTTTTACATGTTTTAAGCCCAATATTATGTTGCTACATGGATGTATTGTGGATTGTGATGAGCGCTTCTTCGTCGCAGGGCGGTCCATTGAAGACTACAGTTACTGGTGTTGAGATGTTCAAAAAGATACTCGATCATGGAGAGGTCCGTCTCAAATTAGACCATCCACCCATTATTTTTTATTAATGCGGAGTCTCATATCTACAACTTGTTTGCAGGCTGGTGACAATGTTGGTCTTCTTCTTCGTGGTCTTAAGCGTGGTGATGTACAGCGTGGCCAGGTTAGCATGCTGCTTATAGAAGTCTGGTCTAAGTCCATCCATTATTCTTATCCTAGGCTCAGTTCTTTCTAGAGTATTGGACTAGCTGCACGCAAAACTATGTGAGCTATTAGAGCAAGATTTAATAAGTTTCTACTCCCTCCATATTTTTTTATTTGACGTTGGTTAGTGCAACCAACGTCAACTATAGGTGACCGGAGGGAGTAATATTTAAGAGTTAAAAAATGAATATATTTTTTTAAAAAAAAACTTATATACTAAAAGTTTTTTCAAATATTGTACCGTTTAGCGACTTGGTAAGCGTGCACACAATAATCCTTAGCCTTCATAGTCTTTGAGCAAACTGATGGAGTGAGATGCTATTCGTGGTGCAGTAATAATTCTGTACACTTGCAGAGTTTCACTTCACCAATGACTACATTCCACATCTTTTGTGCTTGGAGTTTCCTAACCAGTATTTCTCCCAAATTTATTTTAACGTTTTTTATTAATGCTCCTATGTTTTTAAAAAAACTATTTTCAGGTTGTGTGCAAACCTGGTACCGTCAAGACATACCAACATTTCGAGGCAGAAATTTACGTCCTTACAAAGGATGAAGGTGGTCGCCACACAGCCTTCTTGTCAAATTACAGTCCACAGTTCTACTTTAGGACTGCTGATGTCACAGGAAAAGTTGTGTTGCCTGAAGGCGTGGCTATGGTTATGCCTGGTGACAATGTAACTGCAGGATTTGAGTTGATATCACCTGTTCCGCTTGAACCAGGTATGTGCAATTTTTAGCATGGATCTTTTGGTATCGTTGTTGCAATTGAAGTAAATTTTACATATTTGTTCCATTTTATGCTATGCAGGCCAAAGATTTGCACTGAGGGAAGGAGGAAGGACAGTTGGTGCCGGAGTTGTTTCCAAAGTTATAAGCTGATCTGTTTCCAGTTTTTCAGCTTAGTGATTTTAGTAACAAATGAATGTTCATATGAAAGATTTATCCGATCGGCAAGTTAGAGCAAAGAGCGATGGACTCGCTGAGCATCTTCTCAGAATGCATGAGGTGCAGGGATGGTTGGCTTGGCCACCATTCTGAACAGTTTCTGTTTCTTTTTCCCTCTGGTTGTTGCTGTATAACAACGCGTTTAGTCATCTTAACACGTGTTTTTGGGCATAGCTTGGTTGGTGACTAAATAAGAAATATTCATCATAAGCATTTTTATGGTTAATATTGATGTTTTCTGATGAAATCTCTCTTCTGTTCGTTACTAGTACTGATAGTCTCAGCGGATATCTGATTCTCATCTCTGAGACAGCAAGTGGTAGTCAGGTATAAATATAATATGTGCTAGTCACGTTTGTTGCATGATCTTACTGCTTCAAATACATAAACAATCTGATGTTGTAGTTGTAGAATTCATTCATTGTACACTGGTTCAACGTACCACATTTTGGGATGGACTGATGGAGGGAGTATAAAGAAACCAAACGATTTGAAGCTGTACAATTTCGTTGAATGCTATATATCAGCCAAACAATTTGACGTTGTAAATTTCTCTCAATGATATAGCCGGAAAAAGAACTCACAATTGTAAAGTTTCAATCAACTGTACGCGGAAATCAGTTCAAAACCAATAACTATAATCGCCTAAATCAGTTCAAAACCAAGAACTATAATCGCCAAAATCAGTTCAAAACCAAGAACTATAATCGTCTAGAACAGTTGTCCTCCATGAGACCATGACCGCTTGAAGGCAGGTTTTACCTTCCCTCCAGCCATCCCCTTACTGCCGAACGGCGGTTACCGCAAAATCACAAGAAATTTATCAGATATTTACAAATTTTAAACGAACTTGATAAATTTCTGTAAACCATACTGCAGTAAGGGAATGGTCGCGGTAACCACGGTAGCATGGTGAACCCTGCTTGGAGCAAAGGGAGTTGAAAGAATACATGAGTTTTATTATGTACATTTCTATAAAAATTTTCAGAGTAAAATTTCAAAGTTTAAGTTGAAAGTTTCAAAATTAAACTGAAGGTTGCAAAACTTATATGGAAGTTTTAAACTTTTTAGCATTATTACGTTTGCTCAAATTATTGAAAACTGAAACCGGGCGTGTGCCAAAGTACAACACAAACTTCTCCCTTCACATTGATCATCACAAAACGGATCGACGGAGGGGTCGCATTCACACCATCATATCAAAATCGACCCAATCCCCCCAAAAATAGCCCTAGATCAAATTCAAGAAGCAAAAAGCCCTAAAATTGCAAGCGGCGGCGGCGCAGCCGCCAAGAAGAAGCAATGCCTCCCTAATTCCCCACCTCTCGCCCCAACTCCACTCCGGCCACCGCCGCCGCCGCCAAGAAACCATCTTCTTCCATCCCCTCCCACTCGCCGGCGATCATGGCCCGCCCATCGTCGGCGCCCCACCTCCCGGCTCTCGCCGCCGCCAAGAAAATCTCCCGCCCGACGTCATCATCCAATCCCACCCCATCCGCCGCCGCCGCCAAGAAGCCGGCGAGAGCGGGGTGGTCGGAGGCGGCCGTCGCCGCCGTGAGCGTGAGCGTCCACCCGGCGCGGCGGCTCAAGTGCGGCACGGCGGTGTACGTGAGGACGAGGTACGTGAAGATCACGGCGAGGTGCTGGCTCGTCATCTGGCTGCCGGCGAGGGTGGTCTCCTCCTCCGACGCCTACCATTACACCGTCAAGTACGCCGCCGACCTCCACGCCATGTTCGCCGGCAGGATGGTCCGCGTCCCCGTCGCCCATGTCCGCCCCCCGCCTAACCGACCAGCCGCCGCCGGCGGCGGCGTCGCCGGCGAGCGTAGCATCTGGTGACATTGCAATCTGCGGATGTGATATTAGGGGGAAAGTCGAGTTCTTTTTCCCTGTTCTTCCATCTTGCGATGATTCTTTTTTGTGCCCAACTCAAACTCTGAAACTTGGCACATTACAGTGTACAAATATTGAGTTTTTAGGCTTTTTTGTGGTGATCGTTTAGCTGATAAGCATAAGTGCTTCGGTTTTGGTTACCGTCATCTTGGTTGTAAGATTCTTGGAAGATCACATCACTGGTGGTGCAATAGACGCAAAAGTCTATAATTTTGGATGGCATATGAATATAAACTTGTCTTGAAAACAAGATCTACTCAACAAGAAGAAGTCTGTATGCCTGCTGTGCTGAACAGCAGCTTTCAGCATTATACCATATGCTTCCCAGTTTCCAGTCTTTTCAGTGAGCCTTCTATACCAATCTTTGCACTATTTTCAATTTCTAGTGTACTGCAAATTACAGTAATAGTTCTCCCTTTACAAACAGAACCAACTAAGTAGCTTTGCTAGAACTTCGGTGTCACTCTCAAGTCTCAGTGAGGGATAAGGGGTTTAGTATTCATGGGGGTTTAGCATTCAAGAGAACACGACTTAGGTCTGCCTCTCAACGGGATTGAGGTTCTTTGAATTGCCCTGTTTTGTGGGCTCACATGTGAACCCCACCGTCCTCTCAATGAGAGAAGGGTCTAGTACTCGAGAAAGCATTGAGTAGGTCTTCAGTATAATACCCCATCTCAAATTATAGGGTTTATTTCGTTTTTTCAGGACAATGATATTTCACTATTAAGATACTCCATCTGTCCTTTTATAATTGATGCTGGTTAGTTAAAAAAGAGCGAACCATTTTATACAGAGTATTATTTGTGCAATGGAAAACACAATAGTAAGATTGCACTTGTAATATAACACCACCATTTTTATGTCATAAAAATCAAATAGGCCCTATAATTTGGACAAGAGAATGGAGAGCATGTTACCATGTTCAGATGCTCCCTTTGCTACAAATTATAGAACGTAATTTGACTTGTTAGGACAACAGTTTAACTAACAAATTCTATTAAAAATTATTTTTTATGATTAAGTCCATGTTCAAAAGTTATTATAATTATGTTTTTCATCGATAACTTAATTAAGAGGGAGTACTTTGAATCAGAACTGAGACCTAAGCAGTGCAAAACACCTCAAAATATTACGGGGCGAACAACATACTCTATATTCTGTAACACCGCGGGAGATCGTTACACCAGACAAACCAAACATAAACGATAGACAGTGGAGACGGGGAAGGCATCTGCAGATCAAGATGCTTAGTATACTGAACCACCAGAAATGTGATCATCAAAACCAGGTAAAAATGACTTCAAGGCATCTCAGCATTCATAACTTAGGTGAAAATTTGGAGAAACTAAAAGTTTCCAACTGCAAATACAAAGAGTGGCCTACGAGAAGTGAAAGAGGGCCGTCATAGAAGACCATGACCTCAGAACAGTGGTCAAATTCACTACTTGTGGTGTCTATGATCAGGCTTTTGTCTCCTGAGCTACCTCTTCGAAATTCTCTCCCGGAACAAGCTCTGGTACATCATCATCATCATTCTCTTCCTTCACCTGGGCAGTGGCTCCTGCAGCAGCTACCTGCTTCTGCATCTCTTCGGCAATCCTCTTGAGGTGCTCCATGTTGTCAGGACCTAAAAGAAAGAATTGTCTCAGTAAGTGTTTGCTCCTCTTCATAAGGTTTTATGCTTGGAAGTTCAGATACAAATGAAACATGACAGGAACTGAATAGGCAATCCACACATCAAAGCAGGGGAAAGGGATGCAAATTAACAGCAGATATACTGAATGAGCTTTGCTACTAACAGATTGTCCAGTGATGTGCAAGAGCAGCAGATGGCAAACCAATGTATAAGTGAAAGTGAAAAGGCAAGACTACCCAGGTAAAAAAAGATTATTACTTGATTTCCTGGATATTACTAACAGATAAGAACTTAAGTTTCTATAGCTTCATCACTGCTGTACATGATTAAGGGAATTTCTATGTGATTGGAAGGAGTTCCTACAAATGAGAGTTTTTTATTATGTTTGCATTTTCTTGAACTGTATTTTCTTGAGTGACTAGTTCTATGGTTCCTCTCTTGGAGAAAAAAACAAAATAGATGGTGTGTAATTTACAGATTAGTCATTATGACATGATAAACAGAAAAGAGAAGTAAGAGCAATACAGCTTATCACTTACAACAGGAAGACAACAAGCCATATTAAGAGCAATTAGCAGAATATCAATTGAATATTCAGTGCAGAAGCACAAGTCAAAATATAAGTTTGGAATAGCAAGTCAAAAGATACATACCCAATTGGTTAATGATACTAGGAAGAACATCTTGAAGCTCTGTCAAGACAAACAATGATCATAAGTCAACAAGATAAAAACAACACAAAAATAGCAGGTTAAGGACTATATTAATTCAAAGGTGTTCTTCTTGCTTAAAGCTACTCCTTCCTTCCACATTTATATGATGTTGGATAGCTCAATTTTGAGCTAGGCAACTTCATACATAAAAATCTGGAGGGAGTATTTGTGATCCTCTTTAAGTTTCTCTACAATCTAGTGTCAACCTAGATTAATGCCATCTAATATTATACATGAATGCACAAAATCTCCAGCACCCAAGTTTAGCGACAAACTAAAAGGTAACATGAGCTACAATAGAGCAATGTATAAGAGAATAGAATTCTAGAATAGATACAACAATCTGATCAAATCAAATCGAGAAGGAGACAGAATCATACTCTTAGTTTGTGGGGAGCCACTGACCACCCATGTGTTTGCCGCGATGGAAGCTTGCACTGCAAAAGGTAAAATCGAACACGGGTAAGTCAACACCAATAATCACCAGTAGTATGCAGGCAAACAGGATGAACAATGCTTGTGCAGGGACATAAACCTTTAGGGCTGACGAACTGGATGACGAGATCGTCCTTGAAGATGTTGACCTCCTCGATGGCAGGGATGGTGTTGACGCCTACTCTCTTGAGCGTGCTCTGCAGCCTCTTGTCGTCGGTGGTCGCCGTCTTGTGGACGGCCTTCTTCTTCCTGAAACCAAAACAAGTAGATTTGATTAATTCAGAAACACGGCAAGAAGAAGATACTTTGATCAAACCAAATTCACCCACCTGCGCATGGTGCCTTTCCCGCCGGTGCGAACGGCTCCCGCCATCTTCATAAGCCTCTCCTTGTTCATCTGCAAAACAAACAAACCAACCAAATCCCCTCTTCAGTATAACAGACGAAACAATCATGGATCTGGCAATTGGAACGGAGCAGATTGATCCAAATTGAAGCGGACAGTGAGACATCAGACGGAAGAACAGCAAAAGCAAGGAATTTTGGTGGAGGGGAGTGCGATGGCGTAGATCGGAGGGGATGCGGGAGCCTCACCTTGGCGAGGAGAGGCGCGGCCGGCGAAGCGGTGGCGGGTGCGAGACGAGGAGGAAGAAGAAGATTGGAGGAGGAGGTGGTGGTGGTGGCGGCGCAGGAGAGGAGAGAGGTTTTGAGGGGAGAGAGGAGGATTTTAGGGTTTTCCGTTTCGCGCACGAGGGCCTTACCTTACCATGGGTGGGCCCCTGTATTCTTCAGATAATGGGCCGTAAAGTGAAACTGCTTGTTCACATGTTTATGTATGGGCCAGACTGTATATTCGTATAAACTCGGGTGGAAGATGCAATTTAATTCCACTACAATTAGGGCCTCATACTCATTGTATATGGCCTAAATGGTCAAAATGCAGGGATTGCGTATTTGTTATTAATATTTTTTGTGTAACATTTTTGGTTATCTGTGGTTTAAAGTACAAAGTAGAAAATCTATGATGGAAAATTACAAAGTTAAGATAAAAATATTAAATTTTGGCTACGGCTTATATTCCGAATTTGAAATAATGGGAGCCTTAGATTTGACATCGACATATATAAAAATAAACACAATGTAAATATGAAAACCAAACGTACAGTTTGTGACACAGGCGTTCACGCATAAAAATGGCTTTTATTCGTATACAATAAATCCGTATAAAATCTCACCGGATAAATCACTCAAAGCACGTGTACTATCGATCCTTGTATCGATCGTATTCTTCCGCTTCGTACAACCAACATCATCAGCTGGTTAATTAGAGAACACACGACGACATGCAATTAAACTCGTATATATAAAAGTTGTCTGCTGGCCGGCGACGGAGACGACGACGACGATGGTCAAGCTAGGCGGCGTTGACGGCGATCTTCATGCCGGCCTGGCAATGTCCGGGGAAGTTGCAGATGAAGTAGTTGGCGCCGCGGGCGAGGGTGACGCGGTCGCTGCCGGACTTGTACACCCTCGCGCCGCCAGGGGTGGTGCAGCCCTTGTAGCCGGCGGCGTTGACGGCCACCACGTTGTGCGCCGACGAGTCGTACTTGAACACCAGCACGTCGCCCGCCTTGAACTTCTTCCCGTTCGCCCACGATCCCGCCCCCATCCCCCACCCTCCTCGATCCCCCACCGTGAACACCGCCGCCTCCGCCGCTTGATGAGCCAGCAGCACGCACGCCACCACCGCCACCGCCGCACTGCCTCTTCCCCCCGCCATTAACCCTAATTGATTCTAGGTAGCTAGAAGATGATTAAGATGATCGAGCTGATTAATTAGCTGCTCTGCTGGTTGGTTGCTGTGGTGGTGGTGGTGAGCAATTGGGGAAGAAGAAGGTGGGGGTTTTATAGGCGGTAGCCGGCCGGCGAAGGCGTGAAGGGAGGTAGGGCCGACCGGAGCCGTGAGAAATGGCCAACGACCCACCACCATAGATGGCCTGCTTCACCGTGCTTTTTTTGAGGCGGGCGCCATGACTTTTGGACCATGGAGACAGACAGTTCGTTCAAATGCCATTCCCAAATTAATTGACGCCTGCGTGCCACAACGACGACGTCAACCGAGTGTGGAAATTTGCAATGAACGAATAAAAAGCTAGCAATTACTCCCTCCGGTTTTTAATGTTTAACACCGTTGATTTTTTAACGCATGTCGTTTTATTTAAAAAATTTATATAAATACTTATAAATATTTATAAGTCATGCTTAAAATTTTTTTATAATAAAAAACTCGTAACAAAATAAATAATATTTGAATAAATCTTTTAAAAAAACAAATGATCAAATATTCGCTTAAAAGGTGAAACATTAAATACCGGAGAATAGTTAATTAAGCATTCAGATTAATTTACACATGAGCGCGCACGATCTGACGTCCATGCATCACTCAACAACATGTTCAGATTAGCTTTTGCTTCGAGAGGCCCCACTGGATCAGCTAATTTAATTTTCATTAATGTTGGCGCGCGCGTGCAATACAGTGATCGATCCATTTGCTCGTATACTACACTCGAAGTCACGAATGTATAGGTAGCTAACCTCCCTTTCGAGGCTTTGTTACTTGCTAAATACTAATGACCCTTGCCTTGACGTCAAAGCATGAACAGTCTTTGAGCTTAGAGTTGAGAGAGGTCAAGTTGCTATCGCCTGGAACATACTCATTTCTAGTTTGTATGAATCAATGTCCGGTACAATCTCATTTCCATCGTATAGCGACCGTTAGCTGCTGCGTCGTCCGTCCATTCCATCCATCGCTGCACGCACCCAACATTGATCACTTTAATTCCTTTTCTTCGTCTCTTTAGGCTAGCTTTACTATAGTAAGATCAAACCCAACAGTCCTTCATCTTAAATTAAATATAGAGTATGTGTGCGAAAAATATTGCTCCAAAAGATACTTCATCACATCATTTAAAAATAGAGCATTATCCATATTGAAGAGAGAACATTCAAATATGGATGTTCTCTCTCTTCACTCCACATTTGAAGCAAGCAACATGATAGAAGAAGAGAAAAGAGGTTGTTAAAAAATATTATTAAAATATAAAAGATTAAAGTATGAATGATATAATATGGATGGTCTCTTAGAGTGTATATGGATATAGAAGAGAAATATTTTTTTGCATGGTCATTCCACATGGACATATAGAAGATCAAATATAGATGAGTTCTTGGCTTGCTCTAATAATAACTCTGTTTTATAATGTAAGATATTTTAAATTTTTACTTGTAACGTTTGACTATTCGTCTTATTAAAAATTATGGGGTATTATTTATTTTATTTTTGAGTTTTTTTATTGTCAAAAGTATTTTAAGCATGACTTATGTTTTTTTATATTTGCACTAAATTTTTGAATAAAATAAATGATTAAACATTGTAAACAAAAATTTAAAAACATCTTATGTTATAAAACTGAGGTAGTAGTATCTTGACAGAGATCAAGTACATGCCGGCTGAATTTAACACAGTGCAAATGCCTACTGTATGTGTCGTACATAATTTGCAGTTCAAAATTACAAGAGGCAAGGCCAGCAAAGGAGCAAAGGCAGGTCTGCATGTGACTTGGATACAACTAGAATAGTAGTGGAGTGGAGTACTTGTTAATTCTGCGAAAATGAAAATAAATAAGCCCAATTTGCAGCAAAGAGACAAAGGTAGCCCATTCGTAAATGGGCCCAAAGCCCCATACCGTACTATGCCGGTATGCCCACTAAAAAAAAGGCCACATTTCCCTCAAAACCCCTTCCCAAATCACACAATTACACCCATGCCCTTGTAAACTATTCTATCCACCACGAGACATCCACTTGTTTGTTGCAAAAAATGGAGAAAACGGCGGCCTTCCTCCTCCTCCTCTTCCTCGTCGCCGGCGGCGGTCTCCCGCCGCAATTCGTCGCCGGCGAGGACCCAACCCCAACACCATGGCCACCCCAATTCCACGCGAAGCTCATCATGGACTTCCACGGCAACCTATCGCTGGCCGACCTGTGGTACGACTGGCCGGGCGGCCGGAACCTCCACGTCATCAGGTACCAGCTCGCCGCCGGCGAGCCCTTCTACGACAACGAGTGGAACAACGGCACCTCCTTCTTCTACACCCCGGCGCGCCGCTCCTGCCGCTCCGCCGCCGTCGGGGTCGGGATCCTGCCCCCAAACTGGCTCCCCCCCGGCTCCGTCTACCTCGGCCGCCGACCCGCCGGTGGATTTGACTGCAATGTTTGGGGCAAGGCTGATTTCATCACCTACTACGAGGATGTCGTCACTAAGCGCCCCGTCAAATGGGTCTTCTACACTGGTAATTAGGGAGTATTAAATTAATCCATTCGATTTCGTTTCCTCTTTATCGTCGGTCGATCTCATGTGCTACACCTGTAGTTCAGAAGTAGGTTAATTAAACCCCCAACACCAGTTGATAGTTCAGAAGTAGGCTTGAGCACACAGGTTGAGAGGCAATATTCAGAGTCTCCAAGATGCGGCATTTTTATGCTTAATTTGGTCAGATATCTAGGGATTTGCTGCAAGTTTAAGGCTACACTTTGTTCTACTATTAGTACATGTTTTATTAGGAATCATTCAACTGGCCGATGAGGAGCGCTAATGCTAGGATGTTTGAACAAAATGTGATGCTACAGTTTGGATTGGTACAATTCAACCAGGATAAATAAAACTGTAAACAACAGATCATTGAGGAGAACCACTATATGCAATCATAAAGGACCTGCTTAATTCAACAAGTACAATAATCCTCTTCTAGTTCATTTGAATCATTTTGAGCAAAAGATGGTGTACATCTTAACTTCCAAATATTTGTCATGCTTTATCTATCACTGCTTTTAGGGGCTTACAAGTGAGGTTACTTCACTTAACTATACTCATGGTTTCTGTCACAAGCTAATGGTTGATGGAACCATGAACTTTGCTTCCAATTTCCTCTTACCGCTAGACACTTTGTTGTCCTGAAATGCTGCCCCATTCTAAGCAGCAAATAGTTACCTGTCCTCCCAAGATTGCACTTTCCTGTTATTGCTACATCTGCTTAAAGACTGCCGTAGTTTCCATTGCATTTTGTATGCCATTCAGTGTAATGTACATTTTGGGAATAACTGCCGTAGTTTCCATCAATAATTTAAATTTTGGGAATACCATCTGTAAGTGTTTTATGTGCCTTTCCCTTTGATGTCATTCATTCAGTTTTTTCTGTCAACGTTCAATCCCAAATCTGCAGCTTTGAGCCAATCCATAGAAATAGGCAGACTGGCAGACCTGAATATCTGATAGGAAATTTGTTCCGAATTGTGCCATGTCTGCAAGTATTGCTCCTTGCTGATCAAGAATTATGGATAGCATGCTGGAGAAATTACACTCCCTCCATTCCATATTTTTAGATGTTTTGGGTTGTCCTAAGTCAAATTTCATTGAGTTTTGTCAATATATAGAAAAACATAGCAACATATTATATATTTTTATAGTGCTTTCGTTTTGTTTTGGAAATCCTACTACATATATCTATAAAATTGTCAAACTTAAAGAAGTTTAACTTAGGATAAACCCAAAACCTTTTATAACATGGAACGGAGGGAGTAGATGTTATTAAATGCCCTGACAGTTAAAAGTCATGTGTTATCATCTCTTGAAAGTAGAGTATGATTATGTGTTGTTTAGTGTGTCGCTAGCATGTGCACTTCAGTTAATAGTAGTCATCGTTTAGGCTGACGACCAAAGTGGTACAACTTGTTGTCTCCGTTAAGCTTGTCATAGTCATGAGCTGACCAACAAGTAAAGATGACTGTGAAATATATGACGATAAGTTAATATTTCCATACACCCAATTCCACTGCATTCGTACCACTAATGTCTGCTTTTTTTCCTGAATTTAGTACGGTCCAAACATTTTAACTCTGTGTATAATTGTTTTATCTGTATTAACTTTGTAGTAACATTTTGTAAACTATATATAGGGAGGACTAGCCATGTGATGAGCTTTGAGGAGGGTGCTGTGCTGGAGGACGCAGGATGGCAAGCACCTGAATACTGCTTCGGCAAGGATGATGAAACATCTAACGAGGCTCTCATCTCTGAACCTGTTGTTGGGCATGATTTAGGCTTCATCCCCAAGGTATTTCTGAGAGAAGGTGAGACACAAATGTTGGTATGACAAGCAATCGTCTCGTCTGTGTTGTGCTCAGTGTTCATCTACGAAAACATCGGTGTAACTGTGCGAGTTGCGGCTTGTATGAATATGAGCAAGTGAAAGCAACCTGGACCATTGTATCCTGTCTTATGTAGCCATCTGTAATAAATTTGGCTCATCTCCAATCATCAGTTCGTTCAATCGTTAGTACGCATACGGATGAAGTGAAATAAATATGGTTCACTGTGGTTACAGCAAAAGCAGAGAAAGATATGCAGATCATGTGAAACTAGTTGCCTGTGAAGATTAATGTGGGACTGATTGATGGGCCGAATCAACCGGACTTCTACATGGACCTAGTAACTACTGGAGGTAGCAGTAACGATGATTGTATTCTGCATAAATGGCAGCAGAGATGAAGACGGATTAATGTGGTGCGGTGGCAATGGCATATTGGCATGGACCACGGGTGTAATTAAGAGTGATGATTACTGAGACTGAATGAGACCGAGAGCAAAGCTTGGGGGCGACACAGACACAGATCTCGCCGTGCGCCAACACCATCCCATCCAGATGCACACACGTACTAGTACTAGCTGTCTACTCAAAAAACAGGACAATGATAGAGTAACACTATGTAAAGAAACATAAGAGTAACACATGAATTTGCATAAAATTCACACACATGAATCAACTCAAATCTGATTTTTTTTAAGGGTAAACTCAAATCTGATAGTAGCGGGTGAAGATACGCTTGGATATTTTCTGATCTGATCTGGTCAAACTGAGAATATGGTATGAATTTTGTAAAATCTGATGGATTGGTATTAGGATATGGTATACGATTCTTTATTTGGATTATATGCAAAGCAATATCACTATACCATACATACGAATGGTTTTTTATTCAGATTATCTGACAAAGTAAATTTAGGGAAATCAGATTTTAGGCAATATTACTATACCATACATACTACCTCCGACCATCTTTGTTTAACGTCTGTTACGTTAAATTTGAGCTAACCGACGTCATACATTTAAAACTAGAGGGAGTACTATAGGATCATACATTACTATAGAATATACAGATGAGTCGTATATATCTTTTTAGATTATACACTCTGTTGCAATTACGTGATGCCAAGTTATTGTAATTTCTTGTTGCCGCTATTTTATTGTCTACAGGCATACAACATCTAATAAATTTTATCTGTTTACAACCCGAGCTTTCTACAACTGCACACCATTTTCGATACCGTGTCCGAACTCACTAGACGGTTTAGGAAATGGCATGTAGCTATCTGTCCGAACCCGTTCCGTTTTCACCCCTGCTATATAGGTATAGCGGAATAGGCAAAATTCCTCACATTATGTTGTTTATATAAACATGAGCTCCGCGTGGAAGGGGAGGGTGGCATATGAATATTAGCATGCCGTTTTGGTTGGGAGGCGTCGTGGCGCTCGGTGCGCCACACGTGACGCTTTGTACGGTGTGTACCGGTCGGGTCGGTCTAGAGCGAACGAGAAAGAGGTCATGGCCCATCATGGTGCGATGCGAGCCACAAATTTTTGGGCCTCCCAATCCCATGGGCCATGGTGTTCGTTCGGCTGTGGGGGCAGCGTCGGTACAGGTGAGCCAAAAAGCTTGGCATCCCTGCACTGCATTCATGGCAAATCAATCAAGCGAGCAATTCAATTCGATTCAATTCAATTCAAGGTACGTGGTGGTTAGCCTTTGGCAAATTAATTAAGCCAAAAGGGCACGAGGAAAATTTCCGCCATTCTGCAGTCGCCGTGGCTACCACTGTTATTTTGTTGTTGTAGCGCTCCTAGTTAATTGTTGACACTTGACAATGATGCCTAACGTGACTAGCAGGCTAATTTTTTTTGCCTGGTTTATATGGTGTGATGAGTGAAAACCACGAATAATTGGGTAAGGTGTCTGTCTGTCATTGACACTCGCCATTCCATTGCACGCATGACTACATCTCTGTTTAATTAGATGTTACCACCAGTTTGTGACTGGTAGTAGTGTACCACCAACGTAGTAGGATGTTTCCCTCTTTTCTCTGCAAAAATACAGTAGTTGTTTTGTTTGATGTTCTTGACTTCTTGCGTTTGAAAACAAGATCAAGAAGAGCACATTTTGTATCTTTGTATTTTTGCAGCCAGCGGGTTAGTGTTAAACTAGTCCTCCGGTTTGTGATTTATGGGGATAGTGAAGGCGGAGCAAATTTCCACTACTAACTGCTGCTGCTGCTGGATAGCTCCTAATGATCCACCATCAATCAGTTCTGCTTCAGTTCCACCCACCCAGCTGAAGCTGCCATTTCCAGAACGGTTTGAGAAGTCAAGTGAAGACAAGCAGCTTTTTTTTTAATATATCCATTAATTTTCAATGAAACGAAATATAAACATTTTTAGAATAGTGCTAATGTAACTAGCAGACTAAAATTCTTTGTATATTGTTGGATGGGAAGCATTATCACATGGGGTGTTCACACATGAAGTCTAAAGATGTGATTGTTTCCTTTTTTTCAATAAGTGGTAGCCACGTGAACAAAGCAACGGAAAATAGTTTGCAAGTAACACTTTTATACCTGATTATTCATGGTTCAAAAATCTAAGATTAAAAAAAGACCATAATAAAAAAGCGAAGTACTAACAATTGGAGCCCAAATTTCTTTGAGCTTGACGGAGTGGACCGTCCAACCTCCCCCACCCCCACACCTGTGTTCCGGAAGTTGCTCCTGTCAAACTTGGCCATCATCATCAAAACCAGCCATTAGCCCTTTCTGCACGGTCATATTGTATATGTCAATTTAGTTAGTTAGGCAGCAACACTGCAACATAACAATGTTACGCAGAGAACAACGCACGCATGTGTTTAATTGATTTCTGTGCAAAACAAGGTCATAGATGATACTAATTAAGCGATGTAAAACGAATTAAGAAGGCCATATATGCTGCTGTTTATCCGTGTCAAAGTGTTAGCAAGACTTTCTGAATTTCTGATTTACACGTCGGGCGCCGCACCATAAATAGCCAGCTGGTGAGTAAGTCTGCTTGTCCTGCAACTTCCTCTCACGGTTTCCCTCCTCTCCTCTATTCTGCTTTGCTATAAAAAGGCTTCAATTCTCTGAAATTATCAGTGTCAGGCTTTCTGAAGAAAGGTAGGACGACGGCGAGGAGCTCGTAGCCATGGATTACTGCAAGGAGGAGCACCTCGCCGGCGACGATGGCGACGTGACGGAGTGGAAGAAGGTGGCCGAGCTGAGGAGGGTGGTCGAAGCCCAGGACCCTGCATGCAAGGTACCTATTTACCTACCTTAACTACGATTATCTTATCGCTAATTTTTCATCTTCTTTGCATGACTCACCTAGCTAGCTTCTCAAAGATAGAGATAGTTAATTCACGCCTTCTTTGCTCTTCATCTTCTTGTCATGTGGAAGCTATGAACAGAGAAACACGAACGCAAATAATTAGGAGTTGTGCAACGGACCCCGCAAAAAAAAAAAAAGGATTAGTGCAACGATCGAGTTCGGTTGATTACTTGTGTTCTTCTTCATTTCCAACTAGATTGGAGACGCTGGATCATAGATTGCTACTCCAATTAGAGACCAGATGAAACCGAACCAAATTATTAGTTTACATAAATCAGGAAAGGGACCAATATAGATGGTTGTTTGGTTTCATGGTTTGCAGTACCCATTGGGCAACAGAAGAAGTTACTACCAGCGACCGACCTGTAGGTCAGGTCAGGTTTGCCCGTTCTGCGAGTGGTTGGTTTAAACCACGTTCGTAATTTTTTTGGTCGCAGGCGTGCGTTTAAATTCTTCTCTTGTTCATAATTCAGATTTGTCGGGCGGACTATTGGATTTTTGGTGGTTTAAGACGATTTTTCTTTGGGATAATTAACTATTTACTACTCTCTCAGAAAACCAGATATGGAATTGGTGGGTTGAGACGTTTTTTGGAAAAAAATAACTATTTATTAGTCTCTCAAAAAGTCAGTTATCAAATGTCTCTCTCAGATTTTGGGTGGTTAATTTCGGACGATTTTTGGTGGCTTTGTCCATCCATCTCCACCAGACAGACTAGCTAGCTCCAGGTAGTTGAAGTAGTTAGCAGTTGAGCAGATACATCTCGTCATCATCTCACTTTGTCACAAACCTTGTGTTGTGACTTGTGAGCAAGCTCCGGCCGGCAACTAGTGGAATTAGCCCCCAAATTAATTCAGCGACAAGCCAACTAACGACCTAAGCTGCCACGTCAATCCCATCGGACCAATTAGGACAGCTAATAATAAGACTAGTACCGGTAATTGAT
This sequence comes from Leersia perrieri, assembly GCA_000325765.3. Taxonomy (NCBI): domain Eukaryota; kingdom Viridiplantae; phylum Streptophyta; class Magnoliopsida; order Poales; family Poaceae; genus Leersia; species Leersia perrieri. The sequence goes on along the minus strand of CM002481.1, from coordinate 29,147,636 downwards.
GATTACTCGTAGTCGTAGTACTGTAGTAACTATCAAACCAAACGGAACGGAGAATTAATTACGACGTCCAGTATAACTGTAGAAAAGAAAAAACAGGACAGGAAGTCAACTGACCATGACCAGTCTGCGTAAATGACGACGATCGAGCAGACGATCGGAGCGTATAACACGCGTACAATTATAGTGTACTCGTGTTACTCCCTTTTTCTTTGAATATTTGATGCCATTGATTTTTTTACGTATATTTGACCGTTCATTTTATTTAAAAACTTTTATAAAATATATAAAACTATATATTTAAACAAAATAGATTTAACAATGAATTAAATTGATAAAAAATTAATAATTATATAAATTTTTAGAATAAGACGAATGATGAAACGTACGTAAAAAAGTCAATGACGTCAAATATTTAGGGATCGAAGGAAGCATTAAAAGATGAATAGCAGGGGTAGCATGGTGGACGTCTACACGAGGAGTAGTGGAGTGCACCTTAATTCGGCGACGTCAAGCGTACAGTGAGTATTGGGGTCGCCATTGATCGATCCGGCGATACATCACCCGTGCTGTACAAAAGCCCATCATAAATGACTAAATGTTGGTCAATACAGCTAGCGGCTGCTAGAAGCTGACCAACAGCTCGCTACATTAGAACAGCAATTAATAACCGTTAATTACTTACTCAACGTAACTAACTAACTAATTACCAGTAACAGAGATATACTAATCTGCAATTACAATCGCATGATCCTACTACAGGAAGAAGACGACTACTCCCTACGGCGATTCCTCCGCGCGAGAGACCACAACATCAGCAAATCATCATCAATGCTACTGAAATACCTGCAATGGAAGCGCGAATTCAAGCCGGGAAACCGCGCCATCGCCGCCGACGAGGTCCGCAACGAGCTCGCGCAGGAGAAGCTTTACCTGCAAGGCCACGACCGCCATGGCCGCCCTCTCATCTACCTCTTCGGCGCCCGCCATTTCCCCTCCCGCCGCGACCTCGACGAGTTCAAGCGCTTCGTCGTCTTCATCCTCGACCAAACCTGCGCCCGCCTCTCAAATTCAAATTCAAATTCCGGCGGGATTCGGCAGGAGAAGTTCGCGGCGGTGGCGGATTTGGCGGGGTGGGGGTACTACGCGAACTGCGACATTAGGGCTTACGTGGCGGCGCTGGAGATCATGCAGAATTATTACCCGGAGAGATTGGGGAGGGTGTTCTTGATCCATGTGCCGTATGTGTTCATGGCGGCGTGGAAGATTGTTTACCCTTTTATTGATGATAACACCAAGAAGAAGTTTGTTTTTGTTGCTGATAAGGATCTTGAGGCGACGCTTAGGGAGGCCATTGATGAGTCTAATCTTGCTGAGGAGTATGGTGGTAAGCTCAAGCTCGTCTCACTCGCCACCATGGTTTCTTGATCGAATCGAATCCAAATTAAGGTGAGGAGTAGTTGCTAGCTGGAGTAGCTATACAAGTACTTATGTTGCAGATATCCATCCAAATTAATGGTACGTACTGTACGTATCATGTACGTGTACGTTCATGTATGTATACGGGACAGGAGACTTGTACTTGTAGTAGTAACACTATTACCACATTACGGCTCTGAACAGCACTACTGACAATGAATTATCATGCCATAAGATAGAGATGGAGTTAACTGTACTGATTTTTCGGCCCCGTTTTTCTTATAAATTGGGTCAATTCTCTTTCTTCTAAATATAAAGTAAGAAAAAGTTTCTCTAGTTTTTTTTTTAAAAAAAACTGTACTGATTTATCTCGTGCTGCCTGATGTCTGGCTTGGCAGTTTGCCAATGAACAGCTAACCAGCCAAGCAAACTATGAACAGTATGGAATTTTTTAAAAAAAAAATGGAAGGGAAACAGTATGGATTTAATACAGATGAGGTGGTCCATTGTATCCAGTAGCATCAGCACAGATCGAAAACGGAAGCAGGAATGCAGAAATTGCAGATGCGGTAGTTGGAGTAGCTTTAAATTACTGCGCGTGTTTGCAGGCAAAAACAGAGAACAGCACAGAACAGTAGCCCACTACTCCGCATTTTGGACTCTAAGGCCTCCTTCTGATGGGCTGAAATATCGGCCCATATACATGTGTACGCTTTGGCCCATTAAACGGGGCCTTAAGCTGTGGCGTCCACTCGGCCCATCGAACGGGGCATCAACGGACTCGTCTGCATCTATCTTTACACGTGGCTGCACGCACAACCGTCGGATCTGCGCGCCTCGACGCCGCAACCGAATCCGCACCGTCCGTCGAGCCTGCGGTTGTCACTGACTCAGTAGGCGAGACCTCGCCGGAAAACCACCACCAAAATCAATTCTTCCCCCAAAAATATCCCCGCCATGGCCGCCACCGCCGCCGCCGCCGCCGTCCTCCTCCTCCCGCCGCCGCGCCTCGCGCCTGCAATTCGCCCGCACCCAAGGCTAGGTCTAACCTCCACCGCAGCACCACGACCTCTCCCCGTCCCCTCCCTCACCCGCCGCGCCGCCGCGGCGAGGCGGCGGCTCAGCGCCGTCGCCGACGACCGGAACGCCGTCTACGACGGCGTGTACGGACCATGGACCGTGGAAGACTCCGACGTCCGGGAGGTAATCCTCTACCGATCCGGGCTGGTCACCGCCGCGGCGTCCTTCGTCGCCGCCGCGTCCGCCGCCTTCGTCCCGGAGGGGAACGCCGCCGGCGACGCCATCAGGGAGATCCTCGACGTCTTCTACGCCACCGGGGCCGCGGGGCTGGGGCTTTCGCTGGTGCTGATTCACATCTATGTCACTCCCATCAAGCGATTTCTCCAGGCGCTTTGGGTGGTCGGAGTGCTCGGCTCCGTCGGGACTTACCTCGTCGGAGCTCAGCCGCTCGATGAGAGCTTGGTTCGATATGTTCTTGATCACCCGGCGGCGATGTGGTTCGTCGGTCCTACGTTTGCGGCGCTCACAGGCCTCGTCTTCAAGGAAGGTAATTTACAATTACAAATCTGTCTGCCTATTACCAAATGGTACAATCAGGGAAGAGTTTTAGTAGTAGTATTTATGTTTTTTATTTGGATGAAATCAGAGCATTTCAGTTGATTGTTGTTGCTGATCTGTTCTCTAGCTGAGCATTATGTGTTAGAATGATCATCAGTTAAACTCAAAAAAAAAATGAAAAATGATCATCAGTTTAGCCTTTTCGATTTTCATTGGATGCTGATAATATGAATGAATTGCTGCAACATTAAACTGAATGCAAATTGTTCATTTATCTGACAAAGAATGCATCCACACAGGTCTCTGCTATGGGAAATTGGAAGCTGGTATCTTAACGTTTGTTATCCCTGGCCTTCTTCTTGGGCACCTGGTAAATTAAGCCTAGTTTTTCCAGTCTGTTAATTAGACTGTCATAATTGTGGTTTCACTTTGTTCACTCTTAATAGAACAAAAGCCGTCAAGTCTGGTCTTTTCTTACTTGTCTTTGTTGCCTCATGCAGTCTGGTCTAATGGATGATGGAACAAAAGCCGGCCTTTTAGGAGTTTGGATGGTTCTCTTCACTGTATTTGCAGCAAGAAAATTCCAGCAGCCCATCAAGGTACAAATTCCTCCAAATGCTCTGCATCTAAACATCACTACTGATAGCGAGCATTTTGTTCCTCAGTTTCAACATTGCATTTCTATGATCTCTTCCTCATGACTCAGGATGACATTGGCGACAAATCTGTTTTTATGTTCAACGCCCTCCCCGAAGAGGAAAAGAAGGCCTTGATACAGAAGCTCGAGATGCAAAATGAGACTGACAGTTAAATAACTTGTAGCAGGCACATATGTGACATGTCGCTATAATTAACCAGTTGATAGCACGTCAAGAAAACATGTAATTGGTGTATATGTATGGTAGTTTCAGAGATATTGGCACATGTTAGTAAGTTTGTATAACTCGGTTTATACATGAGAATAAGAATATAGTAATCGCGATGAGTAGTTGCAAATCAGTTGAAGAATGACATCTTGATGTATCTCCACTGGGTATATCAGTGTCCGAGAGTCTTGCTCTATACAACTGTTTATGTGATCATCTACTCTCGGTGAATTTGGTTAGTCTCTTGGCTCTTGTCATGCATAATTCGGCAGAATCAATATTAGGTGAATGCTGCTTATATTATAACTGACTTTCGTCAATGCCTGCATATCTGGCAACACCCGTCAAGAATCAATAACCTAATAGCAGCACCCGTCTAATAGCACAAAGCAACACTTCATATAGGGCTCTTACAACTCCCAAGGAATTCACCGAGGTGGCCTAATGACTATTTATGTCTGAATCACCTTTAGACCTATCTAAAGATACAACAATAGCAGGAAATGCCAAGTCGACTAGTTTCCATAAATGACTCCATTTGAGTTCAAGGGAGAGCCATTTTGTTGAAGATCCTCTCCTTCAACTTCTGACATGAAGCCATTCTCAAAGAATGCTGAATGAAGGGCCTCGATACACTCTTTTGCCTCGCTATCATGGACCACCAATGAGATGTTCACCTGATCATGTAAAATTAATATGGTCATACTCCCTTTGCCATGCGCACAAAAGAATTTCCACTGGGATAGAAGGACGAAGGGTTACCTTGGACGCCCCTTGCGAGATCATCTGAACGTTAACACCATTTCTACGTAGAACATTGAATGCCTGACATGCATCAACAAATATAAATGATTAAATGCAAAACAAACCAGTCAATGTCCGTAACAATAATAGGACAGTACGGGATTGCATGTAATTGTGTCCAACAACAATATATCAATCAGAGTTTCCGTAGCTAAGAGAGCAACCTTCTCGAGAATTAATGACGATCTCTGCACATTCCCTATCAGTGAGATGATAGATCTGTGCTGCAGTAGATGAACAACTGCAATTTTTTCAAGCTCTTCGACGACATGATCAAGCTCCTGCCACATCATCCAAAGAAAACAAATAAATATTGAATTAGGAGCGCATCAAGTACAGTAAGTAATTTAAGCATGTATCAGCATTGAAATTTGGAAGGAAATTTGAAAGAACTAAAAAACTACAAACACAGGATCTGTAGAAAAGCATTGAATGCTAATCCTGGAGAACAACTTGAATATATTTCTGTTCCTTTAATTTTAAATAACACTAACAGGTTTGTAGATAGGCTATGCACTGTAGCAAGTAAATAGTATATTTATCAAAGCCGTTTAGGGTTTGTAGATAGGTTATGTACTGTTGCAAGTAGATAGTATATTTATCAAAGCCTAACAACTAAAAGATAAAACACACTCAGGTTGCATGGATACCGCCAAACCCAATATTTGGCATGTATCTGATAGATTTGGCTAAGGATCATACAGAAACACGGTCTATCCCAAACCAATTTGCTGGCAGGACAAAAAACGACTCACCTGCTGGATCAATTCACGACTCCAAAGCTTTGATGGATCTAGCGTCAGCGATATACTGACTTCGCTAGTAGCCACACAATCAACAGAGATACCTAAATCTTCAAATATTGAGAAGACCTGAACAAGAGGGTAGAAATATAAACAGGTTACTGATGTGTACAAAGTCAGTAAAACAAACAGAAGACCAGCAGGCATATGAACATACCTTCGCCAGAAAACCATACTGGCCAAGCATCCTTGTGCTCACTATATCCAGCATAGTAATGTTTGATTTCAACACAATGCTGGTTAATATGCTCTGAAAATAATTACAAAGATCAGAAACCAACAAGAATTAATTACAGAGGAGTACCAAAACTTATTCCTACACAAACCTTGCTTAAATCTCTTGATTTAGTAATGACAGTACCAGGTGCACGACGGTTATATGAATTCTTAACTCTAACTGGTATACCACTTTCTCTGGCTGGTCTCATTGATTGGGGATGTAAAACCTAACAATTGGCAAAAGTATTTATGTAAGTGTAACAATAGTTGATCATGCTTGCTAAATCACCACGAGAGTGTCACAACTGTATCAACACATAGTAATATGCTCTACAGCACCTGTGCACCAAAGTAGGCAAGTTCAGCTGCCTCCTCAAAAGTCAAGTAGGGTACAGGTATCGCATTTGCACAAATATTAGGATCACATGTCAACACTCCATCTACATCCTTCCATACCTATTAGAGATTAGACACGAACCTCAGACACACCACATACCATATTTGTAACTTTCAGTTGATATGGTTAAACATCTGGCCGACTTCCCAACCGCAGATTCGCATAATCATAATTAACATAAAATAGAAATACAGAGCTTCTACATGGATTGATCTAAGAAAATGTGTTTACACTCAGAAGCTTAAAGGTGCTGAGTTATGGGAGCAAATGGATTTTCAATAGGTAATTATCACAAATTTGGAAACAAACCTGGACTTCTCTTAACCCCAAGGCTCTACCAATAGTGGTAGCCGTCAAGTCACTGCCACCCCTGCCTAAAGTGGTGACAGCACATGATTTCCACCCCTGAAATTTGATGTGCGTCATCATAAGCACAAACATTAAAAAAAAAACTAATTCATGTGCAGCATCATAAATGCAGAAAGAATAGGCCCAAAATGGCCTTAAACATGGCGACATGAGTAATGGAAAAATGCACACCTTCCCAAGGAAACCAGTAACTATAGGAATAGCAGGGTCCTCAATCCAATCACCCTGTAACCTCTTTGCAACAGCAGGGTATGTAGCTTCAAGAATGTCCGCATTTGTGAAATCATCAGTAGTTATAAATCCAATATCGAACGCATCATACTGCAAGCAAGCAAAATTTAATTGAGACAGTGAGGCTAAAACATCAATATTGTTCCCTTACTATGCATGACTAAGACCAGGTATATGTAAAATTCATCAAATCTGGAGTGAGCTTTTGCATAATCTATGTAAATATTCTACAAAATTAGGAATCCATACGAAGTTAGATATAGCCAGATGGATTGATAGACAACAAATCATCGAAAACCTGCAATACCACCATATACTATCTTATGAACTTTTAGGCATTAATTGAACCAAAAGTTACCAAATGGCATTTCAATCATCCCACATCATAAATACAATCCATTAGAAAAGACTACACATATAGAAGCACAACTTTCTATGGAATGGAACACCAACACTGTTCCTTCATTGAAATGAATATGATAAATTAAAAAGAAACAAGAAAATGAAAAGAACAATCTTTTAGTGCATTACCCATGTGAATGTGATTATTTACCTCACAGGCTCTCACACTCTCATAGGGTATATTAAAAAAGTTGATCTTATTGGCAGTTTAAAAGGAAAGAGGTTAGTTATATAGATAAGAAAATAAATTTCTTAGTTTGTGCTAGAACACTAGGCGGCAATAACCTGTCAGCAATCTCTATAGCCATATAAGCAAGGGATAAATGTAATAAAGTCTCCAGCAATTACCTTGTTCCTATAACCTAGTCAATTTCCTATGGTAGCAAGATCCTCACATTTTTTTCACAGGTTCAGACATTTATTTAGATGAAATATATTGAATACTTTTTATAACAAAAGGCTCTATAAGCTAGATAGAAACAAGTTCACAACAAAATTTATTAAACCACTGCACCAATGCATTTGCTAGACGTAAGTACCTGGCGGGCCTTTGTCCCATGTCCATTCAGATATGCAGCAAATATTCTTGTCGACATGCATTCACCAAAGGACACAAGGTAATCCCGTGTCCTGGGAGTTAGCTCTTTCATCATAGCTACACCCTTAAGAAGTTGTTCCAATTCGTCCAATAAACCTGTTGAGTTTAACAGTGATAACTGCAATGCTTTATATTATTATAGACAGTACATTGCTAAGGAAAGTTACTTCCCTTAAAAGCAACAGGAATAAGAAATGCTGACTTTACCTATATCAGAATTGCAAATAATGGATAATATGCTAAAGAATGATCAGTAACAGCTCAAAATGGTATTATGAATTATAGCTTAGGGTGCAGCATGTCACGTTTCACCTGTCTACAATCTTTCATATTAAAACATGTTGTGCAACATACAGTAACAAGTATGGATGGAAATTGATAGTTGAGATAACAAGACATGTCACATGTTCCTTTCATTATCATTAGCCTGTGGATTCCAAATATGGAAATTAGATTTTATTTTCCATGCTGCATTTAAATTTTCTGGTGTTGTATGAGGGTAATTAGAAACTTGAATAATACAGACACAAAATGACAATGGAGGCCTGGACTGTTTGATGATAACGTGTGCAGTATGAATTTGGACATTACTTTATAAACTACTTTAGTTAAACCATCTAGAATGGAAGCACTAAGTTATAAAATACACAAGCTTTTCTAGTTGAATGCATGATAGAAAGGTACCCTGCTGAAAGTGACATTTAATGGATGATAACGACCTCAAGGCCTGTCAACACCATACAACATTAAGGAAATCTTGGTGTTCTTGTGTTCATTGACGATCATCAACCACAAATATTCTCTAACTTTCGAAAATTTCCTTGCATTGAAATGGTGACAGATTGTGTAGCTTAAAAAAATACCATCAGAAGGAAGGTTAAGCTTCTTAGTTTTTACTGAAAAAAAGCATGTGGTTTAGTGAATGCTAGTGCCTTAATATGAATTACCTGGTGTTTTGATAGACCATATTATGGATTCAAAACAATAAAGTGGTCTAAACACATTTAATCACCAGGGCCATGAAAATGGGCAGATTTTGACTCTACACATGTGCCACAAGATGGAAACAAATACATCAACAAACATGATATACAAAACACCAATCCCACCTGAAAATTTTTCTCCAGCAACTTAAAAGGAGACCTGAAGGAATTTAAATTTTGAAAACTAACTTCATATTAGAAAATTGGGTTATACTATGTCAATGCTACGAACCAAGGTTACGTGGTCTTTACTGATGTCGATCCAAAGTAGCAACATTACCAGTCATAATTTCAACAACTGGAAAGATGACGGGATGCAAAATTACAGGAAACACTTATAGTGAAAATCACTATATGCTAATTGAAAAGTCTACCGTCCACCTTAACTTCAGTTCAAAGACATGTAATTGGAATAGACACTGCTGTATATGTTTGGCCAACCAAAGGGAAATGGGAAGCATCAGTCGGCTTAAGCTTTCAGTGCTGAAATTTCTTGGAAAGAGCATTAAGAACCAACATTTGAAGAACTAATATACCTGAAACAATAGATCTATCCAATCCAAGTTCATCAATCGTCCTGAGGAGAGCAAAACAACAAACAATCAGGATTGAACACTCCGAATGTAACCAGAGATCACCAAAGAAGAATAAAGGAAACACACCTAATATGAAGCTCCTTGATAACTGCGAGTTCAGGAATTTCAGACGCCTTGGGTGCTCCACAGCTCACAGCTTTCTCTCCGGCCTAAACAATCAATCAACCACTCATAATCAGCACAAAATGGCGCAAACATAATCCATACATTTCGCAGCGAGCTAAAAAAAAAAGGGTAGCACCGACCAAGAGGAGGTTATTGGTGGTCTTCCCCATGGCGGAGAGAACAACGACCGGATTCTCCTCGGGGAAGCTGAGTATGAGATCAGCCACCTCCCGCATCCTCTCCGCCGACGCCACCGACGAGCCACCAAACTTCATGACGACGGTGAAACCCGTCGCCTTCTCCGCGGCCGCCGTCGCCGCGCCGTCCTTCCTGACGACAACCGCCGCCGCCCCGCTCTGACACCGAACCACCAATCCCCTCCCCGTCACACATCTCCGCGCCCTAGCACTAGCCGCCGCTTTCGCGCACCCGATTCTGGAGGCGGCGGCGCTGATGGATGGAGCGGAGTCCCGCGCGACCCCCGCGAATCGCAGCACCACCGCCATCTTCTCGCCACCGAAGGAAGCTTCTAGATCTCTCTCCTCTCCTCGCCGAGGCGGGAATGCGAGATTGGGAGAAGGATCGAATCGAATGGAAGCGGAGGCGGCGAGGAGAGGGGATTTGGGATGGAAGGGGGTTTATAGCGGGGAGGGGGAACGGAAACGGACGGCGGAGATGGGTTCGAGCCGTTGGGTTTGCGGCGACCAGTGGACGGCGCGGATCAAACTCCGGCGGCGGGGAGTGGGGCCCACCGCCGACGCGGGACGCAGAAAAATGAGGAAGCGAAAGGTGGACGGGACGCCGCGAGTGGGGTGGGCGAAGGTGGGCCCCACATGGAAGCGACGTGTGTGGTGTGGTGAGAACGTCTCCTCGCACGGTCTCGTTTGGATTCCAGCGGCTGGTTGCTTTCGATTTCTGCTTGCGTCTCTCGGCAACATGAATCGCCACTCCCTTTACTTTCTACAAAACTTATTTTACAAATGGATCTTTAGAAAAACTATAGCCAAAAATAAACCCTTAGCGCTGAGAGTCGAGGAGGACATTTGTGGACGAAAACGACGTTGAGGGGTCCGTGCCAGAGACGCTGGCGCTGAGATACCTAACCTCAGCGCCAGAGACTTTACTATGTCTAATTTAAATTTTGTATGACTAAATTAAATTTGCTATGACTACGTTAAAATTATACCGTGTCTTAGGCATAGAAACATAAGAGTTGGTTTACCGCGGTAAATTTTTTGCAATTGTGACTTAGGCATAGCAAAATTGAAAACTTAGAGGTTAGCGCCATACTAATTGGCGTTGAGCTTGGGGAGCTCAGTGCCAAAGTATCTGGCGTTGAACTGAGTCCCCTTAGCCAGTACACACTCTGCATCGAGCACTAAGTCATCGGAGAAGCACCAGTTTAATATGGCGTTGAGGTTGGGTATCTCAGCGCCAGGGTCTCTGGCGCTGACCCCTCAACGTTGACTCCGTCCACAAATGCCCTCCTCAACTCTCAGCGCCACGTTTTCTGACGCTGAGATGTTAACCCTCGGCGTCATACCCTATGGCGCTGACCTAAAGTCTATTTTTTTACTATAGTTTTCCTAGAAGTCCATTTGTAAAATAAGTTTTTTAAATGGTCCAAACAGTAAAAAGGAGTGAATCGCCACCTAATATGAATCATATATGATTGATGAACAATTTTTTTTCTAAACACTATAAAGCTTGATGTGATCTTATTGCAAGTATGCTATGAGTAGTACATTTTCTCGTTGTCTCAATACTCCATAATTATTGGTTGGTGCTGATTGATATTTGATAGGCTACTCGGATAGTAGTCTTTTAAAACAATGGATGATCTGGATATAACCAGATTGAAATTTTTGAAATTTAAACAATGAAGTTGATATTATTGTCTTTTATTATGCTCTTATTTTTCAGCTTTGGATTTTAAACAATGGATGATCTGGATATATAAGTTTTATTCATGAATTATTTTTTTGTTGTTCCTTTCACGTGTTTACGACTTATCTAAAGAGGCAAAACGATCGCAGCATAATTATCAGCATTACACCCCCAAATGTTCGTCATTCTGTGTTGTAGGCTTCACTTAATACTAGTGTAGCTCTCATATTGATGCTGCTAGCAATTTAATATCAGTACGTTTATTTCTAGTTAATTTATCTTATGGTGATCTTATATACTACTAGTGCCAATAAGTTGCGTGCAGTGCTAATTCAACAATGTTCAACCGCTATTTGTCATGTTCAACAGGAAAGCAGACAGGCAGAAACCACTTGTGGACAATAAACAGTTTCCCATCTTTTTCTAAAGAAATGTTACCTAGAGATACTACGACGAATGCATCCAAAGGGAAGCAAATATAAAATGCCACAACTGTCAGTCTTCTTCTTCTTCTTCTTTCCTGGTTAGTCCCTTTTTTTTCGTGGTACAGCCGTACTGATTGAATTGGAAGGAAGATACCAAATCAATAGATACACTGTGGATAGATAATATTTAAAACAAATTCTAACGATACACTTGTTAAATTCTTTTAGCTGATTTCCACTGACAAATTGCCTTCTTCATGCGTCAGCTTCAGTAAAGAAAACAAGAGGAAAAAGATCGCAAAAGGTGCAAGCATTGTAACCATTGATGCATGAGGTGCTCAGAGGAGGACAAAATGCTGTGTGGAAATCAAGTCAGCTGCTTAAAAGAGATCCAACAAATAGCCGTCTTTAGCAACTATCCCTAAGCCAAAAATGGATTTTGATAACTTCACCCGTCTTCCCGGTTTGTTCTCATGTGAACATGCATCCCTAGCTTCAGAGTTCAGAGTTTCAGAGCATTGGAAAAATTGTGTTTTATTAGCTGAAATATTTTTTTGCGGGGATTATTAGCTGAAATATATAAAGGGGTTGATTTCTGAGTCTGCTCACAATCTGAAAGTTTCCTGGTGTTTTAAAACAAGCACCACTTCTCTTAACCCAACAAGTGATGCACGGTGTCTTCCCCTATATTACGGATCAACAGAAACTCAGAGTCGTGTTTTTTCTGAAAATGCAGCTCATTCGAGCTACAACATTACGCGCCCGTCAAACCAAAGAAAGGAGAGTCACAGATCAACAGTGAATGGACAACCTTGGATTGGCAATCCATAAAACTATAGGCAATTGGGAATTGGGAGATGTACTAGACAACAAGAACTTGAACTCTGTTAGACTGAAAAGAATCCTTCATTATTGAATTCGTTCTTTCTATGTGATTGCATCATCTGAATCTAGATGTTAGTTGGAACTGGACTTGTGGGTTAACTGTGGTCAAATTTTCGTGTGCGAACTGTTAATTGGACCTGACCTGCATGGAACATGCCAGCTGCCAATAGTTTTCAATTCTTCATGCATCAAAGAACAAGAAGCAAGAGTGGACTTGTCTGACGGGCAAAAGACTCAATACTGGCACTATGCTTTATGTAAAAAACTCGGCTATGATTCTTGGTGCCGAAAGATACGCATGTAGTATTATATTCATGCTGATGCCAACAGAAAAAGGAAACAATGAGATATAATTTAGCCTTTGAGAGAAAAGGACAGGCAATTAGAGAGGCGATAAATTTGGTTAAAGCGAGATTGGCCCAGATCAATCAGTGGATGGATCGACTGTTTTTGGTTCGACAATGGCCGTGCCAATGGCATCATGCATCTGCAGACATTTCCACGCACTGTTCATATGATCGATTGGCAGAGAAATTGTGGCACCAAATTACTAGTGGCCACATTTTGGAGCCAGTGATCTTCAGATATTCAGATATTCTCTTGCACCCCAAACAACCAGGCAACGGCCAACTGACGCCCAGATTTTGCCAGTCCCAATTCGAGCTCCAATCAATCGGTTTGTTTCTTCAGGCCAGAACCACGTGAACTGGTCAAGCCTTTGAAGATGACACCTGAGGTAGAATGAGGAAATGACGACTTTTGGCTACAACCTGCAGTGACGACTGGATTAATGGCCATGGCCCATTGAGCCTGTTTGTTAGTTTGACACAGCAAAAACCTATTTAGTCACGCTCATCATAATTCATGTTCCTGGAGTAGACTGATAGTTCAGTATTGTACCATTCTTGTTTCTTTTTTTTTTTTAAATGTAGTACTAATAGTATTTCAGTATTATTCGCAATGAAGTGCTGAACTAATAACATCACAAGTGAAAATGATATACTCCCTCCGTACTGGTAGTGTATTACAATCGTACACGGTTTTTAATACTTTGACCATTAATTTCTTTAATAATATATTATAAAAACTATAAGAAAACATATTCAAATATGAATTTAATAACGTTACATGCATAACGCTAAATATCTAAATTATTAATTTAATTATTAATTAAATAATTAAATATTGACTTTACGGAAAAAAAAAAGACGTTATTTTAGAATGGTTTTAGGATGTACTATAGGAAGTACACAACGAAACAATAGTCAGGGGCAAAAGCCTATGGGCCGGAACATACGTGACGAGTAAATGGGCCGACCTGATCTGGGCTTCAGAGTGGTTTGCCCGCAACCGCGTGGCGCGTCCCGTCGTCAACCAAGTCAACGCTCCTCGACTTCCTAGTTCCGCATCGAGCGCCCAACCCCCGGCATCCCCACCGCCCGATCTGACACGTGTCAACATCCCATCTCTCCACATCACCACTCGAAGGCTTCCCGTAGCAGCGGGGGCACAGTTGGTGAAGGAATCATCCATCCATTCCACACTCTCTCCACGGATTACGCATCTCGCCATGGCCGATCTCCACCCGCCGGAGCCGGAAACGAACGG